>JAOTAV010022365.1:0-22616 GCA_026546445.1 Cyclargus thomasi
AAAACTTATATCGCTAATATCTTAGTTATTTATCAACAGAATTCAGAGATTTTTTGTCATTCTGTATATCTTTTAACACACTATCGTAATAATTTGCATTCAATCAATTTTGTTTTACACGCATTTTCCCCTATTTAACATCTATATGGAATGAGTTCATAAAGAAAAAACGCCTCATTTTCATTGTCTTTTTAACCGACTTCCAAAAACGAGGAAGTTATATGTTCAGCTGTAGATTTTTTTTTAAAAGCTCCACCTGAGTCACGTGACGTGAATCATGAATGATTCCCAAACTTGAAAAACGTAGTGGAGTGTGCTACAATTTATACCTAGTATAAAATAATTTGTAATTCTTATGTGTACTTGTTTGTTTTCCAAATGAAATAAAATAAAAAACTTATATATATTTATAGCTGGCCCTACAGACGTTTTCTTGTCGGTCGGGGATACACGAGACAAATTTACCAAGCCAGGATAGCCATGATAGCAAACTATTAGATGGCTTACCTGGCTTGAAAGACGCTAGTTATGTTTAAATACTAACGTTACTAGGATTTATCTACGCGACTACGAGAGCGCACAAATGCGAGCTGCGAGCGGTTCGTTTCTATGAAGATGACCTACTCGGTTATTATATACACTACCAAAGTTCGCGCGAGTACGACATGTCTGCGATAAAAAAAAAGTGCTGAGAACTGTTACAGAAAACGGTATTTGCTATAAAAAGAATAATATGCTCAGCATAGTATAGTAAAAGATTTGGCATACATTAATAACATATCATAAAACTTTCGTGCTATTTTTATTGCACCGTTGTACTCGGAAAACCTTTAAAACTCATGCATTTTCGCCATTTGAATATTCAAGGTCGCGTCGTACTAATCCGTAGAAACACGGAGTTTTCACGGCACTAATACCCCTTGTAGCGTCGGCGACAGCTTAACTAAAACATTTTTTTCAAATAGGTTTTATTAAAGAGGTTTCATAATGTTTTTGAAGTAGTTCATAAGCGGCTTTGTGCATTTTTTGGGATTTTTTGGAGTCTCGTTTTTATTTTTACTAGAGGTCGCCCTGTGGTCGGAATTCGAAAATATATATTTAAATTCATCGTGTAGAGGAGCTATAAAAATAAACATAATCTATTTTCAACTCAATCAGAATCTTCAATTTGGGATAAAACTTCCAAATTTCTATAAAATAGTAAGTTATTTCGATCCGACATAGATTTATATGAGCTCTAACCATGAATATCTATACATATAATAAAACAGTAAAATTGGCGAGTCTGTACATTTAATATTTACAAACTAATCAATGTGGGGTGAATTTTTGCGCAACGAAGTTGCGGGCATCAACTAGTAAATACAAAGACAAACACTTTCCCCAGGGTCTTGTTCGGTGTATCGTAGACGGCTTCTATTAAGGCTGCCGCCACAAATTATTTAGAAGCGTGTCTACGGCAGCACCTGTGTCACGTTGAACCTACCTACTTAAATAGAGTCACACGCCTTAGGGCGCACTTGGATTTAATACTAGCTTCGCTCATGAGGAAATATGGTATCGCTTAAAATGGCAAAATGGCAAATTGGCAAACCGAGCAACGAAGAAACAACGACTTTATTTATGGCATTTACTTGAAAGGATGGAGTGTTATAGGCTATACAGGCTAGTTTTTCATAGGCTATATAGGCTAGTTTTTCATAGGCTATATAGGCTAGCTTTGGTAACAAAACGAGCATAGAAGAACGTTCCCATTTTACGTTTGTACAAACAAACACACTTTCGCATATCTAATAGGTATGTGTGAGACTGTAGGGTGTTGTGTCTGTACGGTTAAGGCGAGGTCAAAACGCTTCGCTGCGTTGCGTTGTTAGTGCAGCGTTTTATCAACGCTTAGCACACACATCTGACAACTGAGTTGATTTCAACAAATAGCATTTTTTCTATGTTTTTAATTCTATGCCCGATGATATTTCAATAATCAAAAAGTTATTTTTAAGTATTGAAATATCATTGGACTCAACCATTCAACCATCAGCTTTCCAAAACATTAACATGGTATATTGTGTAACTTGTGCGAAAAGATGTCAATTGTCCACGAAGCGAGTGCGTCTATTCGCTCGCAATTGACAGCTTCGCTCGAGTTACACATACTATTTTTATTACTGATACGGGGAAAGTGGTATCTTCGCGCATACTTTTGGGGTCGAAAAGACGCTAAGTGTCAATATGCGGGCGACAAGCAAACTTTTCGCATCCAAATTTTCATTGGCATGCACAAATTGACGAAAAAACTCGAAATGAAAATTTGGGTGACACACGGGCAATTAGCGTCTTTTCGACCCCAAAAGTATGCGCGAAGATACCAACTTTCCCCGCATGAGTAATAAAAAATATTTAACATAAACTATCAACTTCGCTTATAGTACGCCCTCGACTCTATACGTGACGGAGTACCATAATTGAGTTTAGTACTTTACGACTCCAGAGTTAATACGTTGAAATGCTCGCAAATAAACTTGATTTCTCATAAAACTATTGTCTCTAATCTACAAACGATACGACCCTGGCATGTGCCTGTCGGGTGATATATTTCAGCTTTCCAAATGCATAGTTTTTTCCTGAAGCTATTTCATTTCAACCGCGAAAAGAATTTAGCGCACTAGTAATTTATAGGTTCGCATACGTTACTTTTTACGACGGTGAAATGTGTGTTTTTTTTATATTCATTAGGGGGCGAGCGAGCAGACGGGTTACCTGATGGAAAGCAATGCCGTCGCCCATGGACACTCGTGACATACGAAGAGTCGCAAGTGCGTTGCCAGCCTTTATGAGGGAACTCACTCACTGAACGGAACACAGCACAGCGACGTTTTACGCCAGTTTTCTATGAGGGCTCATCATATTACTATATCCCTCCGGTTGATCCGGCCCATTCGTGCCGAAGCATGACACTCTCCCACGGCAACGAACATCCGTATTATGTACTTGAGATCGGAAAATGTCTCATCGGTACACGCATCCACCGGGGTTTGAACCTGCATCCTCTCAAGTCCGAAGCAAAGGTCTTACCAATTAGGCTACGGACGCTCTACTTTACGCGGCACGGTGATGGAGCGGCGACCGTTTGCATATGAAGAGAGGCCAATTTATTACAACTGTGGGACATTTTGTAACAGCTGTAGGATTCCACATTACTTGGAAGTTACTGGAGGCAACCAACAACTGTCATTAACCCTACCAGCGTTCTGAGAAGGCAACAATTTTAATTTATATGCAAAAAAATGCCCCCTATTAATGGCCTTCAGCAAACCCTATTACTGGACGCTTCGGGTGGTCGCGCAAGCTCCCTTAAAACCGCAACTGATTATTATCTGTGCAAAATTATTTCAAGTGATTTTTTATCTTTAAATAGTTAATAAATATTGTTATATATAATACAAATATTATGGGCCCAACTTCCCTAATCCCCCTATCCCTATTCTCATTCCATATTCCCTCATAAAAGCCGGCAGAGCACTTGCGGCTCTTCGAATGCCAAAAGTGTCCATGGGCGACGGCAGTTGCTTTCCATCAGGTAATCCGTCTGCTCGCTTGCCTCCTAAATATCATTAAAAAACCGTTTACTTATCTGCCCCCCTGACGAGTGGCAAGCGATTAACGTTTAAGATAATCGCTTCGCTTATTTTGTATGGGATTGACATATTCGAACTCGACTATCACGTGACTTTTCGTTGGTCTATGTCAATCCCATACAAAAACACTCAAGCGATTATCGTAAACGATACTCGCTTGACACTTGTCTACTGTTCGTCATAAAGTTTAGTTCTACGAGGCGCTACGACAACGTAGCAGGCTACGCCATTTTCGGAACCGAAGGACTCGAAGTCATTTTTAACCGACTTCCGAAAACGAGGAGGTTTTATATTTTTTTTTTCTTTGAATTTGACAGCGAACGATTCGGCGCGGCCAAGTGTGTGAGGTTCCATGAAATTTGATATATCAATGCCTGACTGCCTCAACCTCGTATCTTAAACATGGCTATATTTCAGAAGACAAAAAAAACTGACTGTATTTTTTTTTTAGTAATTGTACAACTAGATATTAAGTTATTCGATAAGTAAATTGTCTCTTGACGCAGTAAAGCATCGATATCGAATTCTAAAATTCGTTTCTACTTCCGCTTTTCGCGTTCGGTTCTAAGAGATATGCTTTCACCATAAAACCTGTAGTTATAAAAATGAAACGCTTTAAATATAACTTAGAAATAAGAAAAACAAGTAAATTGAATACCCAAATGGCTATGCGGTAAAAAAATACGTTATTTGTTATATCACGATGTTACATTACAACGATAAATATCTGTTGACGAACGATGTTATTTATATAACCGTTCATGCTACCCCTTTAACAAAAAGGTCAACCTATACGACTTTCATACAGTGTTCATATTATATCTTTTTTTTTATGATATTTAGGGGGCAAGCGAGCAGATGAGTTACCTGATGGAAAGCAACTGCCGTCGCCCATGAACACTCGCGACATTCAAAGAGTCGCAAGTGCTTTGCCGGCCTTTAGGGGGATTAATGAAGTTAGGCCACCGGTAAACTCACTCACTGAACGAAACACAGGACAACGCCGTTTCACGCCAGTTTTCTGTGAGGCCGTGCTATTACTGCGGTCGAGCCGGCCCATTCGTGCCGAAGCATAGCTGTCCCATGGCAATCCGTATTATGTACTTGTGATCGGAAAATGTCTCATTGGTAGACGCCTCCACCGGGGTTCGAACCTGCACCCTCTCGAGTGCGAACCAAAGGTGTCACCCATTAGGCCACGGACGCTCTAATATCCAACGTAGACCTACAACCTTATATCACCATAATAAAAACTAGCGTGTACTTTAATATTATTTTATATACCATAAAATATTTAAAAATCTTGAAAGGTTTTAATTATAATGTTTTATGGTTTACTAAAATATATTTTACGCCTCTTGACTGTGGGATCCGCTAGTTTAAAATGTGAATAGTGAAGTGTAACACAACACAAATATAGAGTTTTGGTAATAAACGAACTCACGCGGCAACATTGGTCTTGATGTTTCCAGAAGATATTTCTTAAGTTTTTCATATAATATTTAATACTATAAACATAAAGATAAGGAATTTTATCAACGTAGTCTTTATGACACGATACCTGAGGGAATCAAGTAGCCCTATTTTTGGGGTTCAAAGCCCAAAGGGTAAAAACGGGACCTTACTACTAAGACTTGTCAGTCCGTTTTTCCGTCTATCCGTTTGTCTGTCTGTCTGTCTCTAGGCTGTATGTCAAGAACTAGAGAGACTACTAGATAGCTGAAATTGTTACAGTTATGTGTTTCTAACATGTATACATTGAATGTTTTCTCATGCAACAAAACTGTTTTTGCCATTTTCATTCTTTTGATAATAGATGTCGCTATAATGTCGTACATTGCTTGCTTAGTATCATAGCTGTTTAACTTTCAGAAACTGCTTTACCCAATTTTTTATTCTCTCCTAGCCGGGTTTTTATTTGTCGACGCAAAATATAATTTCTTCGCAAATCGACCGTGTAACCAGCTGAAAGGGCTTAAGCCACTATTGATTCTTTTAGTTTGGTTCCTCAATTGAATTGGGGTGTACCTCAGGGATCTTAAGCTTCTCTGCTGTTTTTTGTAGGCTATCGATCGTACCTTTATTCAAATCTTTTTACATGAAATTAGGTGCTAGTGAGCAGACGGGTCACCTGATGATCCTAATGACCTGATCCGATCAGTATCTGGCAAGTATCTGTGGGCGATGACAATTGCTTTCTACCGTCGCCTGTGGATACTTACAAGTGCGCTGCCGGCCTTTCATGGTCATGGCTACCAAAGAGGAGGCCGAACGCAACAGGGAAAGGGAGGCGGTCGAACCCTCGAGACGGCCTAGGCGGACGTGCGCAACGTCAGCCCTCTCGATCCACCTTAACCTGGGTACTCGGGGTGGTGGCGTAGAGATGCTGTGAGACCGAGAGTGGATTGTGATGCACAGTGCGTTCCGTGCATCGCGAAATCAGTAAAGGGGGGCCTAAACAAGTCCTAGTCTGTGGAGCGATAACACGCCCACAAACGAGTATGGTCTAGCGGAAGTCCGGCAACCGCTGACGGAGTTATGGATCGTACCCGTAGCTTCGTCTTAGGCGGCGAGCGGAACGCCGCAGAGTTTTAGTGGGTAGGGCTGCCGGTCGCAGCGAGTCCCACATATCCGCAGTGGGAGTCCCCGAGCCCCTGTGGAATGCATTACCGCATTTCTCTGCGTAAAAAAAAAACAAGGAGTGAATTCTTGCACGCCAGACTTAGGTTGACAGCCCATACAAAAACGTTCGCGAAGCACACTTTATAGTTTGCACACTTCAATGTATAATGGGGGAATTTAGAAGAGAGCCAGTTAACGGACCAACGTTATTTGGTCGGAATATGTCAATTCCATGTAAGCTGTGATCTGTCAGTTGAGTTTGACATAACCCGACCAAATTACTTAGATCCTCAATCTGTATCTCTTTCGACTTCTCTGATTGTACAATTATTATCTAGAATGCGGCTGTCAATCGCGTCCGATCAGCCCCCCTAGACAAGTGGCAAGCGATTAACATTTACGATAATCGCTTCGCTTGTTTTATATGGGATTGACGTATTCGAACTCTTGACTTGATCACGTGACTTTTCGTTCGTCTATGTCAATCCCGTGCAAAAACACGCCAAGCGATTATCGTAAACGTTACTCTCTTGACACTTGTCTAAGGGGGCTGTATGTTTCCCGCTTTAATCTTCGGGTCGAATTAATGTGTTGTAGTATTATAACGTTAACGTATCTTGTATTTACGGATATATGTATATTGGTCGACAATATTTAATAGAATCAGGCGTTACTTTGCGAAATCCATAGCTTCAAGTTTAATAAATTAAGATTTTTAGCGATATTTCGCGAAAATTAACCTCAACTTGCGAGTAAAAACGCGGGTTGAGAACCTCGATGCGCGCTTCGCTTTAACACAGGGGCATCCTCGCACTTAACGGACGTTGTTGGTAGAGTCCACATCCTGAGGTGAGTTTCTTACGCCGGTTCTTCTCGCCGGGTTAGTTCCCGAACCGGTGGTAGGCGCCGTAGTCTCCACGTTCAGAAAGTGTACTTAAAGTACTTATTTTGAATAAAAAGATTTTGATTGATTGATTGCGGGATTCGAACCAGCGACCCCTGGCTTAAGCTACCAACGCGCTTACCAACTGATCAACACAGGTCGTCTTTATATCATTCAAATTTTAACTTTACTCGAACTATATACCGCAGGGTGCAGGAAAAGTAAGGGATAATACTTGCTACTTTTATAGTGAACTAGAGGCACACAAAAACTCTAAAGTATTTTACATTAATTTTGTTACACTTTTAACACCTTCAAAAACATGTCCTAGAATATTTTATTCAACATTTATAAATGTTAAAAAAATAACTCTTCTTGCCATTTTAAAAAATAATATTTCTAAGAGTTACAAGCAACTGAACCTTGTGTTTTGATTGCGAAGGAACATTTTTTTAGGGCAACAAATATTGATAGTTCAAATGTTTTTGTCTGGGACTTACAGTGACACAAATAAAAACTTCATCAAGGCCTGTTCAACGGGTTCATGAAGTAATAGAAGGTACATACACATTTTTGCATTTATATCGTTAATCATCGGAAAACTTGTCGTTAGTCAACTTCTTTTATCAGTGACACATCCACATACAATACTTGCAAAAATGTGATCATACCTATTCCTCTAACAAACAAACTTTCCCCGCTATCTTATCAATCACTCTCGCTACATAGCCGACATATCGATAAACACAATCGGTGTTGAGATCACAAATGGCCACATCTCACGCAGGACTTGCAGCTGCACGTACATTAATAATAATAATAAATATTCTTTATTGTGCACACGTCAAGCAATAAAATTACAAATAGTTAATACCTTATACTAAACATTATATCGTTAAATTAAAGAGGATTCTTATCATGAAACAAAAATTCTAACTAGGGTTGCCCTTTATCTAAATAAAATATGTAAAAAATAGTTTACAAAACTTAAAAGCAATTACACATAATAAAAACTTGGTAACTTGCTTTATGAAATTGCTGCGAAAGTGAATTACTGAACAAGTATCTTACATAAGTATGTAAGATACTTGTTCTTCTTAATTTTACTATCTTACTTAATTTTACCTACTTAAGGTAGATAAACTATGCCGTCCGTAACTATACCGATTGTATACAGTGTAAATTAACATTTTCTTTGTTAAATATCCTGGTCCATTTAAGCCTAACCAAATAAATGCCCGTCCCGTAGTTCATTTGCTGAATTTCTAAAATAATTGCCTTTAAAATGTTTTCCAGTTTCCAAAAAAAACTCGTATAAAACGTAAATCAAGCTCTCAGAAGAGCAAAAACGGACAACACAAAAAAAGCATTACGCAGACGTTATTTACCGAGCGAGCGGTCGGCTCTAAATCCCAGAATATTTGCTTTTTGCGCGTACTTCATATTTACGATTCCTTTGATGATAACCTGTCTGCACCTTTCTGAGCCCTCATAAGTATGTTTTATGATAAAAAGGTTTTGAAATATTTATTTCTATGCGGACGCAGGTATGGGGAAAATCATAAATATTTTTTTAATTTTAGATGTTACCATATTATGTTACTTCTAAATATGCATAAAAGCTTTTGAAAGCCGTTTTCGCGGAGTCTTTATATTGAATCTTCTATGTTTAGAGTGACAAAAGAAATTCAGATTTTCTTTGAAAATTTTATAAGTTATTTGCAATTAAAGTTTTTCGTCCATTTCTTTCTCGCGATACGAAATTTTGTGTGTGTTTCGAATGCAATGCATGGGTGATAACGTACATATAAGGTAACTTAGCAGTATGTAACGTAAAATTTTATAACGTAATGTGACGTAATACTTTTATAAATAAAATGCATTACAGTTTTTCAATAAACATTATTTATTTACCTAAAGAAAAAACTAAAAGACATGCCATTTAAAATAGAGTTTTAAATAAATTTCACGCATGGCGAAGATACTAGAACATTATGCCGCGTCGAAGTAAAAATAGAGGAGATTGAATTAGATGTAACATGTGAGATGGCGCACGTTCTTCGTTCAAACAGCTCTTACGGTAATTTGATTTCGCTTTAAAATCCAACGTTTTGAGGATAAATAAACTTTCGCTGGAAAATACATCAAATAAAATGTGATAAGTGATTACATTTTGTGTTTTCATGCATTTCGTAGTGCTCAGTGTGTCCAGGATATTTAGTATTTTTTTATGAAATTAGTTGGCAAATGAGCAGAAAGGTCGCTTCATGGAAATTTTTTGCCATCGTCGCCTATGGACTTGTAACATAAGAAGAGTTGCAAGTGTGTTGCCAGTTTTGTATGAAATAATAGCAAATCAGGGAAAATTCTATTCCTATTAGCAGGAAATAAGGATTTTAGCATGTGGTGTGTTCAGTTACTGGACAAAACACAACACAAGCGCTGTTTTCACGTCGATTTTTGAAGCTCAAGTAAACTCTATGTATTTGAAAGACACAACCCAGTATTATCACTTACTTTTGTAACAACACGTGCTATAGCTCATTTATGAACATTTTCCTTATCGACAATTTGTAGGCTTTGCGTAAAAAACGATTCCCAGCGGGAAACCGAATTACGTTCGAAAAAGTTCCGCTTCGAATAATTTCGGTAAGTCCAGGAGAAGTCAGTGATAAATGATCGCACCTGAATGACGAATCGCTATGGAACCTTCGGAGACCGAACACCTCAACTGTAATATCGTTCTAGAGCGCTCATGGGGAAGAAACCAATCATCATCAGCAACTATTTCATCCCTCTATTTCAGTGGTTTTTAACCTTTTAGTCTTGAGGGACTATTAAGAATTTTCAACTTTCGTGTCATTTAAAAACCTTCTTTTTCAAGTTCATTAGGCACTTTAGAAACATCGGCTCCCGGACCTGAGATAGCTCAATGAATCACTAGTGATTCGCGGACCACCGTTGAAAGCGAAGAAGAGAAGAGAGAACTGGATTAGGTGTCGAGAATTGATTCAGGCAGACAAAGGACTTAGCTTCTAAATTAAGTTATAGTTTTTCAATTCTAAAAGTTAGGCGACACAATCATATGACTATTATTAAACAACCCGACTAAATGACAAAAGTCTATAAACCATATTTTTACAAGTCACTAAAACTTGTGTCCCTAATGCTAAGGATACATAAGACTTGTTTTTCAAGCTAGAATAGTGAGCTGGTTTTCTTTTAAACATGCCTTGGCTAGCTGACTTGGCTTTAAACATGCTAGTTCTACTCAGAAACTTACTTTACTAGCTTGGAGATGAAGCTAGTGTTATGTATACGATGCCAGAAGGATACGTAGCTTGCTAGCTTACTAGCCCTGTGTTTCTACTATGTATAAAGATTAGGGTGCTTCAAAAAAAAATTTTTTTTTTTAAACTCTTACCCCTCAAATGCTGCACCCTAATAAAAATACACCAGTAGCATTATCATGAGTTTGAAGCAATAGTACTTGTCGATACTCAATGGAGAATACGTAAATTTTTGGTACGTCATAATTTTACAGCGCCTCTAGAGTCTAGTGGTCACTGGCGAAACTAAAATTGCCATACTAAAAATTTACGTAGTCACTATCAAGTATCCACAAAAGCTATTGTTTCAAACTCATGGTAGAGCTACTGATCTTATTTCATTCGTGTCGGATATTAATAGAGAAGTCTTATATTTATAATTTCAATATATTTTAGACTTCATAACAAAAGCATATTTCATACCATAAAATCTTTCAAAACGTAAAATGTTTTTGCTTTTTATTAACATTTTCCTTGACATGGGATAATAAGTATCGGGTATTAATACATGTGGAGGGGATCGTCAATCAAAGGACATATTTTTTCATGAATAACAAGCGGAAATGTATTGTACCATCGAGTACAATAACTGTTTATAAGTTGCTTTCTTCGAAAATGGATGACCTACATAAAAATATTATGTCAGTTAATTTTAGTAGGAAGTAGCTTTTTCCCGCGGCTGCGCTCAGATTTGTAATGCTTGCTTTGCCATTTTTATATATAAGCCTCACGAGCTTGGGACCTTTCCAACGAATGTAAAATTGTATGGGCTGTCAGCCGCGTCTGAGGTCAGTCGCGGACACTTTCGTACAGGCTGTCAGTCGCGTCTCCAGCTTCATGCGGAAAACGAATTGATCAGTCGCGACTGACAGCCGCGACCTAGATAATAATTGTACATTGAAGTGTGCTATTAGGTGTTTGTATCGACTTTCAGTCGCGGTGAATCACCTTGTTTTCAGCTATATTCATTCCATTGTGATAGAGCATTGTATAAATTGATAAAAAAACAACAATGTTGAAAATGATAATGTCATAATAAACTAGCAGGACGATAAAATTAAGAAGGCCTCACGCTTCCGCGGCACGTAAGAACCGGAACACATTTACAGTTCGCACTGACTGCACTCCGACAGCGTGCTTTTGTTCCAGATATCGCTTATCAAACTACCATCAAAGTATATAGAACCAAGTAGGCCATACTCAAAGAAACGAAGCGCACGCAGCATGCATCTGTGCGCCCTAGTGTCTATGTGCCGCCGCACACACACCTAAACAAATCAAAAAGCTAGTTAAAGATTACCTAAAATTGTAGAAAAAAATATTAAAATAACCCTCAGTTTTATTCTACAGTAAATTGCCTTAAGAACATTTTTTTTCAACTTCTAGGGTGAAACAGTTTACCTTATTTTCATAACGTTTTATTACTGTAAGGTCTTTTTCAGTTTTATTATTGTAACAAAAAACATTTTTGTTATATCGCTAAAATCACTAAAACTAGGCAATTTGAAAAACTTCAAGGACTGGTAGATACTTCTAAATTAAACATATTTTATTTATATGTCAAGACGAAAATTTTGGCATCTCTTGCGTGACTGTATATAAAAAAATGTTGTTCCATACTAGGACGGGACACCCTAGTGAACGTTCGTCCTTACGAATCGTCAATGACGAACCAACTGTAAATTAACCTTAGCTATTTTCCCAATGTGAAATATGGGGCCAGTTGAGGCTCACAATGTGTGTGAAAACGTGTGCGTGCGGTACGGCGACGTATGGATACTTCGGCGCACACATGCAGGCCGTGCGCGGTGCGCTTCTTTTAAGATGACTTACCTAGTTCCTTATAAAATCTGCTACAGTGCTCACTCTTGAAGATGAAAGTGTTAAGTGACGAAGCAAATTAAAGTTTTAACTGGAGATTTTATTGTACTGAAATTGAAAAACTAATTTTACTAAGCAAGAATTCAGAGGTCATTAAAAAGAAAACCAATTAAAACTTTGAAAGCTAGAAATGGATAGAAAACTTTTTAAAAGTGAAAAGTGCAAGCGAGAGCTTTTTTGAATTAATGGTATTAATTTTAAAAAAGTTACTACTGTAGCTACTTTGTATTTATGATGTCACTGTATAATTTAAAGTGATAAAATTCGCATAAAATTTAAAAGCGCATACAATTTTATTAAGTTAATTGAATTAAGCAATTATGATACATTTTAATAAATTAATTTGATTAAGTAACAAGTTTTTTAGCGCATACAATATACTAACAGTATGTAAATAATAAAACCAGCACAGAAAGATTTTTTTGTAAGCATTTCAAGCAGGTGAACTTACACTTCTACTGAAAAGACAATCGTGAACGAAAATACGAAAGTTTTGAGACAACCATATATTTTTATTCCATTTCTTTCTACAGCCGGCCCCAGACGTACGTTTTCGTTTTAGGTTTTCTATTGCGAAATTCTCTCTCATCTCAAAGTCTTTACGAATTCCCAATCATTCACACTACCATTTTAAAAGCAGGATTTGGTATTTTCTGGAAAATTCTCGAATTGATGGCGTTAAAGTTGAATCTCGGAATACGAGCGGGAGTCTGGAGTATGACATGCTCCAACGGCGCCTTACACTCTCAGAGAAAATGTTCTTTTTATGCCAGTTTAAAACCGTAAGGCAGTTTGTCCACCGCACGCCGTCACTGTTTTATTGACGTGGGGGAGACATACTTAAGCACGAATAGGCCGGCTCGACCGGAGTAATACTGTTTCACTCCAGAAAACTGGCGTGAAACGGCGTTGTGCTGTTTCGTTCGGTGGGTGAGTTTACCGTGCCCAACTTTCCTAATCCCCCAAAATCAATTCCCATTCCCTCATAAAGGCCGGCAACGCACTTGCGACTCTTCCGATGTCACGAGTGTCTATGGGCAACGGCATTTGCGTCCCATTAGGTAATCTGTCTGCTTGCTTGCCCCCTTATATCAATATCATAAAAAAAGAGATTATTTCGCATCGATAAAATGCCACTGCCATGACATAACCCAAAGATTTCATTTTGCTCTACGTCAATACAGATCGGCGACGATATGGACGCTAGAGCAATGTGTCTAGAAAATGAAACCTTTAGCCTAGATCTTAGATAGAATCTTGTTGACGGTGTCGGTGTGCGATGGACAAACGGCCTAAGACGGACATTTCTGACGGACAAGAAGTCTCGGAGAAGTTCGAATTCGCCGAGAACTTACTTAATGATATTTGTTCGGTAACAATAACGAAACAATATTCTGGATTAATTACAAAGGATACTCGCGGTAGCCTTGGGAAATAAAAGTTTTATTAGTATGTTTATAAAAGTTAGTAACGTCTTTATTATAAGTTGATTATTTGTATGTTACACGATGTCAGAAACTTGTGTCAAACAATAAGCGCTCATAATTAGGTACTGCTTAAAAAATATATGCTAGCCGATCTACTGTATATTCGTGCTCAAAGGCATAAAATTTGATAAAAATCGATAAGCCCGTTTCGGTTGTGATAGGTAACTAGCCTTGTGATACGAGAATTCTATTAGATACTATGTCATTCCCTAACATTGTCGACTAACATAACCAGAGACAATAAACTTGAATATACACGTACTAGGCATACATTACGATGTTCAATAGTGAGTGAGTGTTAAGGGTGCTTAGGTTTACGAACCTATTCTAATAAGCCTTTAGTGCTTTTAGTCACTTTACAAACGCCCTTCAGCTATAAATGGCTATAAGTGGATGTAGATTCTCATTCAATTTGCATAGGGTAATTGTATAATTAGTTAAATTTCGGTACAACTTGTTGTTTTGGTACAACAAGATATTTTGTTATTTAAAATCAGCTGAAAGCGCAAATATGATTTGAATCAATTAATTTACCTCGAAACTTTTTTCAGTATTATAAACTTTCTTTCACGGTGAAATCTACAGGGTGACCCATTTGTCGTGGATCAAACAAATCAAATCAAATAACATACATAATCTATATATCTATACGCGAATAGAAAACTTTGTACCATTTTTTTCACGAAAGATGCGTATATGTAATAGCATGAAAATAAGGGCAACGCTACGTACACCACAACACGCACACTACAATATTTTGACATGACACAATAATCATACACGAAACAGTCTTTTGTTTATGGGTCAAATCTGTTTTTTAATAAAAAATTTAATGGCGTGGTAATGAGGAGATTACCCTCAAAATCGAAGTCTGTGATTAAAATGAAAATAGATTATATTTTTATAGCTCCTCTACACGATAGATTAAAAAATGTATTGTCGAATTTCGACTACAGGGCGACCTCTAGTACGTTTAATTCAATAAAAACGTACAAATCAATAACAACGTAACTCGGCAAGAGAGCAAAATTAACGAGAGTCTTACGTTTGAGCTGGGCAAGTGTTTATGATTCAGTACGGATAGCGTCTAATATCACGTACTTATTCAATAAACCTTAGAGGAGTTTAAGAAACATATACTACAAAGTACGAGGTACACGTGTATCAGGTAGTATAATTAAAAATATGCCGAATATAAAAAGGTTTAACAGCTTTTTAATAAGACTAGAGATAGACTGCCCTGTGGTCGAAATTCTACCATAAATATTTAAATCCATAATGAAGAGAAGCTACAAAAAATATAATCTATTTTCAATTCAATCACAGACTTCAATTTGGCGTATAGATAAGGAGGCAGACGTGTCCGTAAGTCTTTAGTCAGTAAGTACCGTTTTCTATGTTTTAATCTCGGTTTCTTAATAACATTTAACATTAGGGACATTTTACGTCAAGCGGACAGCGAAAAAAATGTCAGGTTCTTTCGTTCATAATTAGGTTAATTGGACATCTAAAGGGCCTCGATTAATCGCCATCATTAATTCTAATATTTTTTAATACTTGTCAATTTATACGACTTGAAAGTATTGATAAAATTTGGAGAACATATATACGGACGTCTTGAGAAACCTCCTCCTTTTTTGGAAGTCGGTTGAAAATGAGTTGAAATAGTTGGGTTATATTCAACAGACCAGTTAAGGCTTATCACACATTGACACAGATTGGGAGTTTAGCGACGCCTCCTCTATTTCGGCTATGGCAAATTCGTCTTTATTATTCTTTTAATATTTTTTGTAAAACTATGACATCAATAATTGAATTAAAGCAAATAAATTAAAATCATAAAAAATGTAACTTTTATAGTGCTTTTTTTCTGTGAAGGTTACATATTTATGTCGAAATGGGTCAAAATTGACCCGAAGACCTAATGAAGGTTAAGAAAAACGGATAGGCGCGGCTATGTAAGTTTGAATGGATCCATCATAAGCCACTTTTCACATGCACACGGTAACCGTGGGACGATCATGTCGCCCGTGCTTACACTATATGCCAATTGTGATATTGTTAATAGTTCCTGTGGACAATAAATGATAAAATAAAATAAATAAATATATGATATAAGCACGGCAAACGCGTGTGTGTGTTTAGACGTTTGTGTGTTTTTAGAGGTGTAAATTTGTTTAGACGTTTTAACATTAAAACGGGCGCAACAAGGCACGGCTACGCGTGTGTGTGTTGAGCCTAAGGGTTCGGGTCTACTGTCCTTTCGCCACCTCATTGTTACAAACGACGGGTCCCCGGCGACCCCTTTTCACCACTAATATCTCTATCTCACTATTTCACTATAAAACTGAACCGTCTCCGTGCATTATGAAAGTTATATCATACCAACATTGTAGCAGTGTGGAAAAAATATCGAACCTAATCTCAGGAAGATATTTTACTTAGTTTTTTGTAACAGTTCATATTGTATAAATGTTTATGTGTCTTTCCTTCAACCGATCCAATTTATTTTTGGCACTTAATGATTCCCTGAAGACCTTAACATATTGCTCAAAAAAAAATACCAAATCTCAAACGGTGCAAATAAGTAATGGCCAAACGTGATATTAACAGTAGTCATTAACCGTTGCGCATTCCATCTCTGTCGCACATTAAACTTTCTTAATGATAGAGCGAGATAGAGTATCTGGAGAGATATCCGCGGGGGATCTGAAGCGAGACATGACTAGCGTTTTCTTTCACTAAATTAAATTTAAACGTCAATTTAACTATTTTTTATGGATTTATGAAGCGAATCAGCTTTATTTAGGTTATGTTCAATCTAATTATGTTAGTAAAGTTACTGCACAATATTTTCCTTACTTAGGGT
The DNA here is from genome assembly GCA_026546445.1 of Cyclargus thomasi. Lineage (NCBI taxonomy): Eukaryota > Metazoa > Arthropoda > Insecta > Lepidoptera > Lycaenidae > Cyclargus > Cyclargus thomasi. The sequence goes on from JAOTAV010022365.1 coordinate 16,707, forward strand.
CCATCCATAAGTACATCACACGTAAAGGACCCCGGCGGGGAGGGAACGTCTTTGAAGTGTGACATGGTGTAACATGGGGGTGGGGAACTCAGTTTTGTTATGCCATTGAAGTACTCTAGTGCCCGAAATACACAAGGCTAATTTATCAAACCAGGACAGCAAGCAAGCTCCTTAGCATTCCCTTGGCTCTCTGATAGCTCTTCTAGCTGACATGTGTATGTGAACAAATTTAGTTAAATGACTAGCTCAGAAATGAAGCTAGTTTTGTCTACAGGACGCTTAAAATACTTAATTTTATAGCTCACTGACACTGAAATTAACTGAGCAGAGCGCAATGAGTAGCTGTCAAGCGCCGTTGTAGTGCATGTCAGGTATCAGAAATAGCGTTGTATATGTAAATTGATTTTCCATGTTTTCCCGCATTTCTCCTGAATAATTTCCAGAATTTTCTTTGCTATAAACCTCACGGAGCCCGAGACCTTTCTAAAGAATGCAAAACCGTCGAAATCGGTTTGTGCGTTCTGGAGGAAATTCGTCAGGTAGTAACCCCGACTTATTTTTATATAATAGATTTCTAAGCTTCTACTAAACTTTATTTATAAATTGTAACTAGTTACATTGTATGAATAAAGTTTAGTAGGGGTGTGCCTAGTGCCTAAGCACCACCCGGTATAATCAGGAGGGTTTCTTGTGGGCTTGCCAACCTTGAATTTTCCGGGCTGTCCCGCTTCTGGTTCAATATTGGACCGTCCCGCCGCGACCCACCTTTTGTCCAGGAAATGAATGACTAGCCTGGATACTATGAAAAAAAGCGGGAGGGGTAATTCTTGACTATATTGTGGTAGTTGTGTTTTTTTTTTTAGTTAGTATGAGAATCTCTATGTTTTAAATTATAACATCTGTGTTTTTATTTGAAATGCTTTCAACCCTTATAACAGCAGTCAGCAGCATAAAAATAACTTGTCATCATCATGTTGTTTTGCGATAAAAAACGTATTGCGTGCTCTGTACACATTGTTCTTATTGATGTTCTTATTTGATGTAACGTTTAATACCCATACAGCACGATAATATCGGTTGGCGAAATTATTTGTACAGTTATATTGCCACTAAAAATACCAGAGACAAATACCAAGAGGTACATTGGCCATTGTATGTGAAGTGAAATGATTACTCTTCGATAAAGAACCGAAAAGTCCCGGACAAACTGTTGGCGCCCGCGTCCCTAGTAAAAATTTCCGTTTGCGAAATTATGTCATATCTACTTTTGTCAGTCTAAGATGATCTAAGCATGTTTATTTGTTTGTTTGTCATTCCTTCATCTTTCTCTATCATCTCATATTCAGCACATATTGGTCGTAGCGTGATTTTATATAGCCTTTCTCGATAAATTGACTAACCGAAACAAAAAGATTTCTTTAATTTCGACCAGCGGTTCCTGAGATTAGAGCGTACAAATAAACTTCTCAGCTTTATATTATTAAAATAGATTTAGCACATATCTGTAGGTACCTGTAGGCTCAGATATTATAAGTTCACATTTCAGATTACATAAAAACGTAACATATTCAATCCCATTCTGTTCCGATTGGATGACCCTTTTGAGATGAGTTTTGACCTTTCCCACATTATACTGCTATGGGATGACGGCTTCAAAGGGAATATACTATATAACCTAACTAGGATCAAGGTAAACCTACAAGTTGGTCGGTGAGCGGATTCGACTTCAAAAACACGCTTGTTGGTACATAAATGACATCATAAGTGGAAGAAATAAATAATTAATATTTTACTTCGAGTAAATGCTCATTTTTTCCCATAAAATTTTGATAATTTAACGGTTTCATTATCTAGTTTCGACAAGCTAAAAAATGTTAGACATCAAAGCATAAATCAAATCTACATTTTTATAAATTTCAAATCGTACTTTTGGTCCTAAGAAAATTCGTCAGTTTTTAAAAATGTTACTGACCCGCTTCTTCCACTAATGTCTTCAAATGTAATTCGACAGTAAGTAACAGATGAAGCAGTTTAGCATAATATAACATTGTACTTGCAATTAATAGTAATTTGCATTGCAAGCAGTGCATTTATAAGCACCAAATACAAGAGCAAATTGTTAGTATCTATGATGGTTGTTGAAACTTGAAATGATTTACACCAAATGTGAGCTTATATTAATTAAATGTATATAATTTATACATTTCCTATTGTATAGTGTTTTCCTGATTAGATTCGCGACATTGCAAAACATTCAACAAGCAGTTCTAACTATCAGGAATTGTTAAATTAAACATTAAATAATTCACGATTTCTCTATTTTAAGTGGACATTTCAGTTTCTCCTCGTATCGGCTCACTTGTGAAGCTACGCGTAAAAAAGCGTTAAAATTAATTAATTAAAGATTAGTTATTCCCACGATAAGTAAACATTTCTAATGCTGGTAGTCGGGCGGTAGGTAACTGAAGATGTTTTAGTCTTTAAGAGTTCCACACAAAGTTAAAAATACCTAGATAGCAACGATAACATTATAATTACTATTTCCCAGAACAAGTTTGATAGGTCCAAATTAAAAAATCAAATATTATCTAGATTCCAGATATATTGTAATTGAACACATTCTTGGAAAAAGCAGATAACTAGCATTTGAAAATCTGCCGGATTTTCGCATAAACAGTCGTTTTAGGACCAGAAGAAAGATTTGAAATTATTAAAAGGATGTAGGTTTGATGTATAACTAGATATTAAAATAGATAACTTAAAAGATTTGTGGCAATTTATAAGGAAAAAAGTAGTATTTTCGCGAAAAATTGTAAAATGTTAGTTATCCGCTTATTCCACTTATATCTTCAATTAAGAATATGAAAATTGGTACTGTAACTTTTGACACCGCCATGGCGTCCTAGTTAACTGAGTTTTACGGCATAAAAACTTAGGTACTACCTAAGTTTTTATGCCGTAAACTTTTTTCTAGTGCCCAAACCCCAAGCACTCGAAGTCATCCTACCTACCACATACCGCCGGCCAAGTGGTGCTTCTTCCTCGAGGAAAGCGGCAGATCGTGTAATTAGTAGAAACGAGAGCGAAGCGATTTCCAAGCCGGATCGCGAAATAATTAGCTTAACGTGGACCAAGTCATGGGCAGTAGCGGGATATTGCTTAGGAGATATTAGAACAAGTACAGAGTACAGAGTACACTGCTAGTGTATGAGAATAAAACAGTCAAATTAAACTTACAAGATCATGAGAAAGTAGTAAGAAGAACGCATCATATTTTCATAAGTAGGACATCCAAATTTCAGCTTTAATATCAATTTGAGAAATAATATAATCAGAGGAAATATATAATAGTACTAGTTGTACAGTACAAGTTAACTGAAAAACTTTTGAATCAATATTATTATGTTTATTATTATATTTGAATTTTATTTTTTGGCTAAAATAATTTTAATATTAACATTATAAGTAAACTAAAAAACTAAAATAGTAACTAACAATATACAGATTAAAAAAATAAAGTAATAAAAAGAAAACCTTTCCCAAGTCGTCCCCATCTGGCAGAGTACACAGCTAACTGATAGCATTGCCTCGTTGAACGGCAATTGGTACTCTTTGTGCCAGGTAGCACCTGGCTCTGGGGTCTCTAGTGGCTTCGATAAGCTTTTTGGAATTCGCTCCAAAAGTGAGTGAGAGTTTTATATTTGGCAAGAAGACAGACACTGTACGTAATCCAAAAACATACACTACAGTCCTAATCTACAATTACGCCTGCAGTACTAATTGACCCAACACCACAAATGGGTGTTAATCAATCACGATTAATTCACACAATTGGATCCTCTCTCTCGTGCGCTATGCGCGGGCGCCGGCCGACCGCACTCGCGTGAGTCGGCTCGCTCGGGCACAACGCGGCCTTGACTCGCCGGTGGACTGGCCCGGACCGGCCTGGACTGTGTGTGGCCTCGAGTGTGTGTGTGGCATGGGGTAGCATGGGGGCCGGGCACAGCGCGGAGGACGCGCGGGCCTACAGCGACCCGCCCGCCCAGGGCCGCCGCAGGACGCAGCAGCGGAGACGAAGGTAATGTTTCTAAATAATCGCTAGGGCTGCCAAAAGGTAGCAAATTCCTCGTAGCGCCAAAAAAACGTATATTTTGAAGCACATAATAAAAACTTCAGATTGATCTAAAAAGTTTAATATCGCGTGTGATATTTGAAGAGTTCTCTCATTTTGTTTAACAAATTTAACCTAAAATATATGAAATTTGAAACGTTAAAAAAAGGTCGGACACCAACTTTCTGTGCTAATTAAAACATTTTTGCTTTGAACTTTGTGACAAAAATGTACCACGTGAAATTTCATTACGAGTCGCGGCCAGAGTTTCGGATTCTCGCTTGGACTATCTTCTGCTAAACTAATTAAAATGCATCAAATCTGCCCCGCCTTTTGCGATTTGAGCAGTTAGTGTGCCGAGAATCGGGATTTAGAAGCCAAAATATTAACAACTAGCTGGTAATGAAATGAATATTTGCCTATGGTCGAAGTTCGAGCAATATCAAAATATTATTTAGATATATTTGAACCGTATGCTAATGGTAAAGATTTTTTTCTGGAAAAAAGAATAAGGGCCTGTTTCACCGCTTACTGATAAAGTTTCTGATAATGATTATTAACATTTTTGATAGATTCTCCATACATCATCTGTTAAAAAAAAATGTGGATAGACTTTCCGACATTTATCGACTAATAAGCGCTGAAACACGCCTTCAAACGTTTTGTAAAGCTCGTGGTCGTTCCTCGTAAAGTGTCTGTTGTAATTTTTTATGTAAATTTAGTTTATTTCCTACCGTTTTTTTTAAAAGATTAAAGTTCCCGCATCAGTTGTCTGTGTATTCAATTTAACATTCCCTGCACGCACGGTAAATCCTCTATTAGGTATAAAATTATAATAACAGGAAGAGCTTGTGTAACCGTGTCTACGAAAGAGGCTTGTTTGTGATAACTTTATGTTTGAACACTAATTAATTTTCCTAGGAATTTACACTTAAAGTTTCAACTAAGAAAATCCGGGGAGAAGCTGTTAATTTCCTAATTTAATTAAGATTCTAATCTAATCTAATTTTTTACGAATTAATTAAACATAACAAAGAGTTTATTACAATATATTAGCGTACTTTGCACTATTAGAGTATATTATAAGTTTCGTATACAGATTGTTCCGAAAGAAAGTGATAATGCTTTAATATATGAATATTTGTATTTATTACATAAAAAGCCCTGTATTATTACATTGACAATGCAAAAAAATAACCCATACACCGCTGCTACTTTCCAGTTACAAAGAATGATAAAAGATCTTGAACCTTAAGTAGCCAGTAGGCAAGAAACGTATGCTAAGTAGAGCATATAAAATCAACAACAGTTCTACTCCTATTTGAAATAGGTAATGTTATAATAAGCTTGAAATTACTTATATTGTTTCAAGATATATAAATCTACGGAAAATGTGGTTATAGCGAGGTAATAAGGAAAAATAACTTTCCACTGCTAAAGTTAACATTCCCATCCTAGCTGCCAGCGGCGGCGACACATAAAAAATCAAATATAATGCCATTTTGTGACATAAGCAACAGGTTTCTCCTTGTAAAGATATTGATCTAGATGTCCATGACGCCGCTGCATTGTTGTGGCGTAGAGCAAAATGAAACCTTTACTTAATATAAGTTCGCGTATTATTTGAATTATCTGTCAGTCGCGTTAAACGTAACGTAACTTAGGGATTTACAAAAGATACAATTTTATAACTCGACCTCTGTGGCTCAGTTGGTAAGGGCATTGGTAGCTTAAGCCGGGGGTCGCGGGTTCGAATCCCGCCGACGGAGCAAGTTTTTCAATGTTCCTGGGTCTTGGAT
>JAOTAV010022376.1:0-22614 GCA_026546445.1 Cyclargus thomasi
TGTCATTCTGTATATCTTTTAACCCACTTTCGTAATAATTTGCATTCAATAAATTTTGTTTTACACGCATATTCCCTATTTCAAAATGGTAATAGTATCCATGGAGTTACGTTTCGGTGTTTTTATTCGTACTGTAAATGTTGTTCATTTTTTTGATCGATCACTTCGAACCATGAACGTATTTTGATACAATTTGCTACACATACCTAGCTGACTTAAATTAAAAGATGGTCTTGGTCGGATCAAATGCTCCCGTGCTTATTATTTCCACACTGGGTAAGCCGCTGAAAAACTCTATGTAGGTTTTATGCAAAACTGCACTTAGCATTTCATAATGATTATAGTATTTGAAAGAGGGAGGTGTACAATACATAGCACACTATAGGCATTATAAAAAAGGGGACTTCACACAAATAAAATATGATTCAGTAAGTGCATGACAGTATAGCTGGTCCGTGTCGGCTGCATGTTTACAATCACTTTGCAGGAAGCGGGACCGCCCGTTGATTCAGCGCACGGGACAACGACGTGCCTAATTGTACGGCGCGGGGATATCTAGCGCTTAACTACAGTCACGGACGCAGACACGTATGAGGGGGGCGAAATGGGATGAAAGGTTTACACTTGTCAGCATCTTGGCGGATTTCGAAATTATTACGCTTTGCTTTTGAGGTGCGCGTCCAATGCATCGGAATTTGATTTGCTGCTTTGTAATTATTTCTATAGTACTGCGTACACTGGATCTGGATATCTGCTCTGACAACAAGACAATGAATATCTAACAAATCATTTTCTGAGTTCTGCGTTACAAATATCTTAATAACTAGAATATTTTTATTACAAACAAGACTCGACAGTGACCGTGACGACAATTTTAATTATCCAAAGTCTATACGTCAAATATGATTTATATAACGGTTCTATTTTAGCATTACATAAATTATTGAGACCTTAAAGAGTTATACTAAAAATTTAATTCCAAAATACTATGATAGCCAAAGCCAAAAGGGATTTGCGGTGTGTTTTTTGAGACCTTAAAAATTTTACTCAATTTTGAAAGTAATAAGAAATGATTTTTATTAGTACATAGTATAATATGGCAAATAAAGAAAAAAATATTGTTTACCTTGTGTTACTATTACAGTCGATCACACGATAAGGACAACAAAGGACTCATACAAGGACTAATACACGTATATCCAGTGTACCCTTTGTAACATAAGTCTGAGCAATTTAAAATGGTTTAATGAATTACGTAAGCTTCAAATACGATGGGGCGACTCGACAAAATCCGAGCACGGCTATTTGAACGAGAAGCAGGGGCGTAGCTACCTCTGTATATTCCACGACGCCCCGGGCAACGGACGGGAACCAACGCTGACGGGAACCAACATAAATCAATCTTCATATACCATATTTGTGTTTCAAACAATTAGATGTTTGGTAGCCCGTGGTTTCACACGCGAGAGTATTTTCAGAAAAAATATAGTTCACGCAACCTCATCTCTTTAATAAAAAGATAATTCATGTGTGAACTGTAAACAGTCAATGAAGTTACATAAGGTTTTATGTTTGCACTTTCATATCGTTATAGACAAGGCCAAAACATAATACCTCTACGAAATATGATAACGCTGTATATGCAGGTGTTTTATTTTATTTTTTTTGTGCAAGGGGTTAATCTGTAGGACAGCAAGCAAAACATAGTGTTAACAATGATTATTCAACTATCAACGTTACGACCACAAGGATATAGGAATAGTATTTATATAGGAAAGATAATTTTCATCACGGATAAGTTTCATCGGTCTTTGTTTGAATATATTATGACACAGATGACCGTAAAAGTTGTTATGGAAAAATGTTTCATTACTAAGAAGCAACTTGAAATTCGAAAGTGTTAACGTGACTTTGTTTCAGTCTCATATCCAATTAATGTAGTGACATAATTTATAAAAGACTTACCATGAATTTGGTCTTATAGATGTACTTTGCTTTTCCGTGGGTGTCCTTAACTTCTTTGGCGAGAAGAAGATGGAGGTCGAAGAGGAACACTCTACGCTCACGACACTTCTTGATTATCTGTCTCAGATCCCACACTTGGAAGGAATCCTGGAGCACCACCTCTCCCAGGCTGTCCATGGGCACATCGCAGCCCTCGAGATTAGACAAATGCATCGCGTCATTCGCCTTCTTCGGCACCGACACCATAACTTCCAAGCCGTCCTGAACAAAACACACCGGTTACAATACACTCATACTAAACGTATCACAGTAATAAAAGACGTACAAAACCATCGCGATGCGCAGGCCCAATTTTATTCACACGATGGTTCAAATACTTTAGCATTGCGTGTTAGCGTCCAAGAGACTGTGCATCGCCAATGTGTAAGGCAAATGAATCATATGACGAGGAAAATTTTAATGTTAATTACTACGAATAGCTTGTGCTATAACACAAATCAGTGTTTAGACGAAATGAAAAACAAATATCTGGGGCCGATAGGCCTTAATGGGTTTGTGCCATTACAAAATGTCGTTAACTGGTGAGATAAGCGCTGAGCTAATATGCCAGTTAGGGCTGACTCCACATAGTTACTGCTCTCTGATTGCATTCAGTTATGCGTGATGTAGCGTATTACAAAGCTTATGTATTTAACTTTGAACCTCACATTACCGACAAAGAGTTGCTAGATTTAGTATTGGATCAAACAAAACGCGTCAGGAACGTAACATTTAATAATTTCTACTTTAATTTTAAAGGGACAGTATCGCAACAAAATAATTTAATTACCTATTTCCCTTAAAAAAGGTTCTAGTATTGATAATATGTAGCAGACCAATCTCTTTGTAAAATTGTATCACAACGTTTTTTCATATCGTTCAATTTGCTCTGACATTCCGACTACACAGAATTGTTACTATAAATACCAATAGCACCAAACAAACATTAATCACAAAAAAATGTTTGCCGATGGATGCCCGAATGTTTTACCCTCAGTGAAATGTTTGCACAATCGTTTATTCGAAGCCGACTTTAAATAATATCTGAAAGAAAATGCTGAACGTATTTCTTGAGCGAATTGATTCGTCTATTATATTCCTAATTTAGAAGATAGACAATTAATTGGGTGTAATTGAGATCAAATAGTCATAACAATAGAATCAAAACAACAATGTTTGTTACCGTTACCAAGATAAATAGTATAAGAATTTCTGTTTAAATATTACTTGTATTTTCCATAGCGGTTAAGTCTTGATGTTTACATCAAGCTACGTGTTCTTATGTTTCTACGAGTCTTATATCTTTAAGTACGTTTAATAAAACTTTAACTTATGCACAAATAATTTTGCTTTTTGTTTTGTGTAGAGTTATATTTATTCTAGAATATAATTTTACAAAAACACAACTGAAATAGATATTTGGAATGACATTAGAAATTATTTACTGCTTTGTGGATACTTTCAAATTTAAGTGTAAAATTAAAGTCTATAAAGGATTGATAAGGTTTGACACAAACATAATAGAAAATGACTATGCCCAATATACAGTAGAATAACTAAGCCATGACCCTAAACTAACCAAAATATTCTGTAGCTAAGCTCAACACAGACAAATACTACATTTGCGCGTCGTACTACTCGAATGTTTTCGAATCTAAAATCACGGGTAAATGCATGCGTCGATTCAGGTGGTCTAGTTCGATGTTGTTCTACCATATTAATTTATCCTGTGCACTATTGTTCCCGATACACAGGGTAAAATCGACGTGTTAATTACAAACAAGTCAACAACGGAAACTTCATGTTCGTTGATAAACCCACTGTACGGTATAAAGCCACAATATGCGACCCTTTAAAACGAAACTCACGGGTAACAACACTCGTTTCCTCAAATTACTCGAACACAAGAAAACAAAACATGCACGTTACTCCTCACGGCTAGTTCGGTCGTAAGTACTTAATCTTATCATAATTCTAATCGCGATAACAACCTCTCAGCAGATAAGGGTATTAAATCACGTTTAGTGTTATAATTAAACGTCTCTCACTCTATTATGATCTTTGTATCTTTCGCAAAAACTTGTGGGACTAACATTCGAGGCCCGGAGTGTAGAAACTTATACTGTACTATAGGAAATCATTCTAAAAATAATATACATAATATTAGTATTTTGCACTAAGACTGGGTTCGATTATTACATAATAATATTCGGTTAAATTATTTTGTTTTTATAGGCGGTAATCATTAACTAGCTATTAGCTAGTTTGAAGATATTATCTCGTAAAGTATAAGATGTTTGTATAGTAATACCCAACTCATTATTCTTCAGTCTTTACCCGAAGTTTATCGCTCAACGGACACAAGCCGACAAATCGGAATCGGAATCGGTTTGCCACAAATGTAGAAGACTAAGGACATGTTTCACCGCCTACTAAAAAGTTTCTTATAGGCTATCCACAACTTTTTTTGACAAATTCTCCATACGACATCTGTGGGGAAAAAGGTGTTTGACAGATTCTGTCAATAATAATTTTATGGATAGCTAGCTAAACACAGCACTTATCAGGAATTTAAAAGAAAAATAAGAAAGTTACTTTGATTTCTCCCTGTCCTTCGGCGCAGCAGGCTTGTAGATCTTTCAGCAGGAGCTGGTATTTGGTTATCCTTTGAACGGGTTTGATGAGATACGCAGCGAGTGGATGTTCCAACTTCTTCTTACGTTGCACCCTGTTGGAACAAATCATATTAAAATAAGGATTAAAATGTCAATAATCTATTTCAAATAGAAAAAGGTATAGCTTGGCAAAAATTGGCGATTCATATGAACGCGTTTTTTAACCCAGAGAAACGTTTGAAGGCAATTTTCCAAACTTTTTACTAGAGCTGACAAGAACTGGAAATTTATGGCAGATAAATAAAAATTTTTAGTTCCAGTTGCCACCCCGTCACAGCAATTTCTGTTATACTATAAGTTAGTTTATCTTAACTCTTGTAAAATTGTTTTCATCACAATAATTGTAATAATTATAGTATTATATGTTCAATTTGTTTCAGTTTTCAATAATTCATTTCGAAACAAAAATATACTTATAGCAATCTCGGATAATAGCTTTCTTATGGTAAGATCGATTTTTAACACAATGCAATATCTTCTAAGACTTCCTGCCTAAAACATACAAACACGATTAGGTTAACATACAAACACCTCTTTATACAATTACTTTAGTAGTACTAATACATTGTCATTAACTTGTCATTTAATAGACTGAAAATATATTTTAATAATAATTAAGGTTAGCATAATTTTAAATCATTGATTCGCTTAGCACATTTCAATTCAATTATATATATAATGTGTCAATGCTTCAACAACAAATACTAACTGAGATTAGTTTATCGGTATTCCGCGTACAACTTTATTAGGAAAATCAATATCGACTTCCAATCCACTCGTCTCAGATGCATAGAGCTAACAGCTTACCGTACGTACGCATCAAAGCCGAACAACGGAAAGCGTAGCCTGAAGCAGATTAGGATGTAATATTGGATAGCTCTTAATTGCTATACAGATTACAGTCACACACGTACTGTGTTAAAGCTGTCGTAAGAAGGGACCATCCATAAAGTACGTCAGAGTTAATAGGGGGTCGAGGAAGTGAAGTGAAATGACGTTGTGTGATATAGGTTGAGAAGGTCCTTAAATAAAATTTAACAAGTAGCCGAATTGTTGTAAATTAAGATAACATGTTACTTTTACTGCGATTAATCGAAAATGAATATAATGCTGGGAATACGTATTTTAACTTTTTCCTACATCTATTTCCCTTCAAATTAAGTGACAATTTTTTTATGTAACACTGCAAGACATTAAAAATGTTACTTGTCTAATGAAGATTTTTACTTAGCACCGTTCATTTTTGAACTCTTTAATAGATAAAGACTGCGGCCGCAACAAAAATTCTGTAAATACAATTTCCGTACTATTTGCATCGTCATATAAATTCTGCACGATTGGGGATTAAAAGCCGACGGATGTATCAACTGTGACGTCAACTACGAAGTGCGATGTGAAATGTCAACTCGTGTTGTGTCGGCTCATTTATGGAGTTCATTGGTTTAACTTTCCAATGCCCCGGCATTACCTACCCTGACGTGTCAGTACACTGTCACTCGAATTTTGTGTAGAATAGGATTATCATAGGGTTATATTTGTACTGACTTACGTAGTATAAGTATTGCGTAAGCTTTTTCACGACTGTGTATGGTATATATATTTTCATATTAAATAAATAATGTCAAAGATTCACTTATCGCTTTTGAGAAGTAGGATGAGTTGAATAACACTTATATCTGACTTTCAACGGCGAGAGAATTACTTAAACGCATGTTTCTTGCTTATCTCGGGTACAGCTGCTTTTGCAAGTGCAAATTAAATGAAATGAACTTTTTCATCCTCAAAGCGATTGTAATATATTTTGAGAAGATGTTCTTACAGCCTCTGCGTATAAACGTGGCTTTTTTTTCCCACATTGCCACTAGAATTCATATTACAAAATATTATTATTGGCGACCGATATGATGTCCGCTTACGAGGGGTTAATTTACATTATCTTTTACTAGATCCGGTGAACTCCGGTGCGACATAATTTATTTATCGTACATACACACAAACGTACATTTTTCCGGGGTAAAATTGTAATTTTCCCGGGACCCAAGTTATCTTCATACCAGGTTTCAGCAAAAATGGTTTTACAATATGTATTACAAAGAGGCTGTTTTGTTTTTACTGACAAAGCTCCAGATATTTATCAAACAGACAATACATCTGCCAGATATGTCTATTTAATTCGGAGTACCAGCACCAGGGAGTTGATCTGGTAGATTGCTTTAACGGATACTTGTGGAACAGAATTTACTCTATCTTCCACATAGTCACGCCATGTCGCCAAGTATTAAAACAGCCTTACCTCTCAAAGTAGTCTCCCGCGTGTTGCACGACGGCGGCGTTACTGTCGGGTTTGTTGCGGCAGTATGCCACGTACATGTCGAACTCTCTCGCCCACGTCACGAAGCAATGGCCGACGTCTTCCGGCATTGTCTCATACTTGTCGAGCTCGCGGACAAACACACGCTCGTGGAAGCGGTGGATCTCCTCAATGTTTCCGAATATCACCTCCTCCTGTTGACATCAGGTTGTGAAGGTCCACAGAATGAACATAATAAGATTCGTCAACTTTATCTACTTGAATTCTCTATAACTTTATATAAAGAAAACAGATCTGCATCACAAGCCATAAAACTTCGAAATAAGTAACACAATCTTAAACATTACAAAACTTTTCTATTATGAAAGAGTAAGAAGATCCGTAAATGTGGCAAATGAGATCTACACGAGATTTCTGTTGCGCAGACTCTTATCACGAGAAAAAGGCGTGCCATATGCAATAATAAACTGTCAGCACAATTCTTGTGCAGTCTGAAATGTCTAGTTTTGAAGCTGAACAAATAACTAGACTTAGAACTGTTTTCTATAATGATAGCTTTGACGGCCGATACTCTCCTATTTATCAGCATGCGGACTAGCTACGTCCAAATTGTTTTCAAGAAACAACTATAAAGTAAATATTCGACGCTGCAGAAACAATAATTACCTTGCCCTGCAACGCGGGTGGTACAGAGGCGGGGTCAGTGCGCATCTCACGCAGATAGCACGTGATACAAGTCTCCAAGTCTTTCACGTACGCCCGCTCCGTTTGAAGCAGCTCTGCCATTATGAACCTAGTGATAAAAATCATTATAATAATATAAGCAAGGTATTTTAGTGACTTTTTTAAGAATGTAGTGTATGCCTAGATGAGCTAAGCTTAAGGGCACAACTTAACCTTTTTTGAAATTAAAATTTTGACATAATCGCTAAAAGCTTTTGGCGTAGTCAGGTAATAAGAATGACGTACTCCTTTCGTCTCGCGCTTCGTCGTTTATCATCTCCAGGCGCGGGCGGCTGCGGCTCGGCTCGCGACTCGCTCTCCACAGACTGTGTCGACACGAGCGACGGCGCGACACCGCTGTCGCTCTCTGCCTCGCTCTCGCCGCCCTCCATAGAACCGCTGAATTCCGCATATCTGTGTATTATCATAAATGTATTAAAACCTTAAGTTGATTTTTGAAATTAACCTTAAAAAATCCTATTTACCTAATATTAATGGATAATCAGCACATTTTATGACATAAGCTGGAGTATGTGAGACAGACTTGAGACTTGAGTCTACCCACTAAGCCCCATGGTGCTCCTCTCCCCGCTTAAGGGTCAATTCATACCGTAACGTGACGTGTGAATACGCGTAGTTGTATTTCTAAATTATAAATGGAATTGACAAATTTCAATGTAACTTGCGCGACGTCTCACGCAATTAAAGTGCGATTTTGCGGTGTGAATTGACCTTAGATAGAGTTACGAGTACGATACAACCCACCGCATTATAAACGTCTCACCTAGCATCTACCGCAGCCACCCAGTCTTTAATCTGCACGGCATGCGGGTGTCCCTTTTCCACCAATCCGTCGGCAAGTTGTGCGAGCAAACGCACACGTTCCCGGCTCTCACGCGCAACGCCCGCCGCAGCGACAGCCGCCGCCGCGCCGCACCGCTCCTGCGTCTCGCGTATCCACTCTACCGCCGCGCGGGCAGAACGCTCGAATAGGGCGAACTGTTGACACTGTTCCAGACGCTTCTTACGCACCGTCCAGTGCTCCAATACCTACGCAATAAAAGACACATTGCAAGTTTGTTGTGATAATTATCGCAAAACCCTATTTTCTAAGGCTATACCTTCATAAATAACAAGAACGTTCTTTATAAGTTTTATTATGAGTTGACTAAAAATGAGAAAAATAAAATGTCAATAAACACTGCATCATGCACTGATCGAAAACTAAAACAATTTAAACAATATACAATATAAAAAATAACTTTAGTATTTAATCAAACGTTTACCACACTTACGTTCAGTTTCAATAAGGCCAAATGTTGTGTTATCAAATGGATTTGCATATCTACGCGAAACGAGTTACCACAGACACTTCCTTAGTAAAATAAAAGCGTAATTTACTGAAATAAAGAGAGCCATGGAGATGGGGCGATTAACCCGCGCCATGGTGGTACACTGAGCGTGATTGCGCGTGGGCAGAGCGCGTGCTTTCAGAACACAGATACCATCGCACCGCGGCAAAACAATTGTTCCGCCACACCGGTAGTGCGACACGCGACGCTGACTCCGACACAATTATATGCAATAGCATTTATTAAAACTTTAAATAGTTCTTTTCGCTGTGACATAATTGACTTCGGAAGCAAACAATCAATATCCGATTCGTGCGATTGTTTGTAGATGCAGTGCGAGTGCACACAATGCGGTCTTAAGATAAATAATAAATATGCGATTTGTTGTTGTTGCTTATTGTATTGCATACGGAAAACAATTTTAATTGACTCTATTCCTATACCTTCGTATATAGAACAACTAGATATCTGAGTCTATTATTGGCACGTAATAAATAACATTGTTCTTACAATTTTAGCAACCGCAAAATGGGTAATAAAATAAGAATATTTACTAATAGTACTATGATTCTAAAGTTAAAGTAAAATAGAGTAGACATCTTTCGTTTCTGGTTATTTTTCTTTGTTGTCCAAAATACAATCAAACATAATTATTATGTTGTCTTATGACTACCAAAATAGAGCATGATCGTGCTACGGTTCGTTTGGTAACTTCACGCGATAAAAAAATTTAACCTAAATCAAACCACACTCGTAAGTCAAAACGATATTCGTTTCGATTGGAAGATTGCAAATCAAACTAAATTAATGAAGAAAACTAAAAGTTAGTTTGTGCTTGTGGGGCTGTTTTTTTTTTTATTTATTAATCACAGTTACATCTTTTATTACTTTTCGGATTTTTAACCAAGCGCTAAAATCTAAATGGCTTATGTCTGATTTCACTATCCCCTAACGCTTAATGTCCCCTAGCGGTCTTTAAGCCTCCTGTTTCTCTTAATACTGTCTCTTAACTCACGTGCCCTTCAACTTCTTTGAACTTTAGGACAAGATGAAATAATATAAAAGTTAGAATATCAGGTACACATAAAGGCATTAGTCAAGATATCGTAGATGTTTATACAGAATGTGCGACGCACACATTTTTTTCTGAAACATACCTTATTCTCCTGCGACAATAGCGTATCGAGTATAGCTCTCGTCTGTTCGTGATGTGCTTTACTCGCCGCAGCGGTTTGCCCGTGAACTTGCGCCGAACGCGCCGCATATTTGAGGAAAGTCTCCGCCGTGCGACGCGCGAGCGTACACGCTTTGAGAAACGCCTCTTTCTGTTCGCCATGCTTCACTATGAGAGCCGCCACCTAGAATATAATTAAATATATATTATATTTAAAAAAATCATTTATTTCTAAGAAAACTTAAAACAACAAGCAGAACCGCTGCGCTCAAGCATTAATAAATGTTTTAATGGCTAGAATAGTATGTTTTGCTGTTTAATTTATTAAGAGGGTCCATAAATACGGTTCGCGACTTTCTGGGGTTCCGTGGCTAAAAAGGTTGGGAAACACTACGCTACATTGCAGTTCAGTCATTTATTGTCATCCTGCATACCTGTGCGGCCTTATCCAGATTAGCTTGTTGAGTATCGTCGTTGGGCGGTGCAGCCGAGCCGCACCAGTCTTCGTCTCGTCTGTACTCGCGCTCCAGTGAGTCGAGCACAGAGCACACTTGCTCTGCCGTCTTGTAGAAGTTAAGGGAAGCCGTCACTAGTTTGTGTCGCTCTTCAGCGCAAGTGACGAGTCGCTGCCAGCGCTCTGTCACCTCCTCCGATATCTCTCTGTTGGTACAATCATGGTTCATGTAGTGAAGGTTAGACTCTAAAATGATTATTGGTTCCTGCTTAATTTATAGCGATGGCAAATATAAATATAATGTTGCGGTCATACTAATCACAGCTTTTGAAAAGAACTGCACTTGCGTTCGATGCTAATAAGTGACAGTGACATAATCCTTGAAATACTAGGCGCGAATGAGAACAAATCATTTGCTAATTAAACTAACGCGAAAAAGAGGCATGAGCACACCAAGAGATAGTACATAAAGCGATAAAATGTTTGTGATAGGTATGAATTTAAATATCTGCACAAAAATAGCAAGTTTCTCGTTCGTTCTTTTTGTTGCAAACATACACATCTGAAACAGTGAGTTAGACTCACTGTTTCAGTTTCATGTTTGCAGAAGTTAGTTAATGAAAACGTGAATACTAATGATTACTAAAACAATGTGAAATGTAAAAGACAAATAAATATACAAAGAACCATGGTGGCGCCGGGCATAATTTGTTTAACCATTCAGGACACAATTTGCGATGTAAATGTATTTAAAAGTGTACGGATTTATAGGCGGTGTCGGTTCAACATCTTTTGGTTGGGTCAAGTGATTACAAATACACTTGACACAGCCCAATAAAATAACGTAAGTAAAGACTTACGTTATTTTTAATTCACAGACAGTTGAAAGCAAAATATCTATGAATAAACTTCTCTGATTTTAACATAGAAAAAATGATTTAAGCCAGTTTACAGACCTATGTCATTTGGTCGGATTTTGTCAATTCCAGAAGTCGAGAAAAAAATGACTGAGGTCCGCAATCTGGCGATGAGTTAACTTCTCTAATAGTTCAATATTAGATGTTTCAACTAAGATATTGAAACAGAGCCAGTTGACAAACCTACGTCATTTAGTCGGAAAATGTCAATTCCATGTAAGCCGTGACCTGACAAAATACGACCAACTTACTTAGATCCGCAATCTGCCTCCGTATCAATATCTTTAGTAGTACAAGTTCTCAAGTCACCTTATAGTATGCGGGTCGTAGTGGTTGGCGGCCCGCAGTGCGTCCGCTCTGTACTTCACTTGGACAGCGCTCGCGTGAGTTTTCTCCACAGCGACTTGGAACTGGTCGTGTTCCCGTTTGAGTTGCTCTGCCTCGGACAGCGTTCCCGGGATAGAGAAAGACGCAGACAACATCGCCTCGCCGTTGCGTATCCAACTGACGACCTGAGCCGCGTCTTTTTGGAATTGACCTGAGGAAAAGGAGTTTGAAGATGTTATTTTTTATAGATATGTTGGAAATATTCATATTTACAGGCTATTGTAGTTGGATTTATTTAGATACAAATCACAAACTAGAAAGAAGTTGCAATAAATCTTATATAATCTCTTTATGCCCAAACCCCTTTAACTTTTTTTTGCTGAAATTTGGTATGGAGTTACTCGAGTCCAGGGAAGGACATAAGACACAATATCGGATAAAATTTACGATTCCCGAGCTAAAAAAACGAATTTTGGCACAACGGAAATGCGGGCTTTATCAATCTAATCATTTTAATTTATTAAGAGACGATAAAAATATTTTTTCATAACAAAAACTCACCGAGTTGCACGCATTGTTCGAATCTCGCGCGTCTCTCCTCAGCCAGCTCTTCCAGATCGAGCTGTCTGTCGTGTAGGAACTCCAGCAGCAGCTGGACCCTGGCCTGTGCGTCTAGCGGGGCGCCTTCCGAGCTGTCCGACGAGGACGCCATCACGTCTGATGCATCAGCAATCGCCGCCGCCAACTCCTGGCCTTGTTGGACCACCTGCAATTAGATGCGATTAGAAATAGTCAATGAAAAGTAGTAATAGTAGTTAGGTTATAGCTAGATTGGACATAACGAAGAGTATACCGACTTATAACAAAGTGAAAAATCTGCACGGCTTTGACAACTTCGACAAGGCTCTAAGCATTCGACAAGGCACCACTTCAAACCAATCAATGTCGAAAACAAATATTTAGGTCATTGTAAACTATCCACTATATTTTCATCTTATAAGGTTCCATAAACAATTACCGTGTTACTTATAAACCAAGTGTAAAAAGTTACACTCAATAATGAATAAACTTAGAATAAGCAGAATCACAACTCATAAACTGGGTGTAACTTAAACCTAGTGTACAGTCGGTCTAAACTCCCATACAAACGCTATTCCAACCTTAAACCAACCCCAGTCCTAGTTTAACCTCGGTGTATCCTAGTTTGACAGTTTTTATTTCGTATTTAAATATAAATATGTCAATAATAATAAATGTCAAAAAAATCAGCGCTAATTAGCGCTGATTTATACCTGTAAAATATGCCTTCAGATAAAAATAAGAAATGAAAAATGGTAATGCATCATTATACAAACAAAAATGAATATTTTTTTGTGTATTTCCTCATTCTTATATTAAATTAGAATTGAATATTTAAAAAAGCAAGTCGAAAGTGTAACACTATGATAATACTTTAAAATTTTATAACAATAGGGATTCGGAAATCTGAATGTCGAAATCAAAATAAGTTGCACATCTGTTGATTTCAAATTGGCTTGCTGACAAAATGCATAGACAAAACACGACTTTTTACTTTTTTCTGCAAAGGATTGTCTATGACTGCCCATGATTTGCGGCGTTGCCATCTGGTGCAAGGGGAATAGGGGTGGCTTAGTTAATCCAACCTTATGTCGAGTTTATGAGATAAAAATTAATCTTAGGTAAAACCTTAGTTACACAGAGTTTAATTGTTCCTAGTTTAAGCATGGAATATCCTGATTTTTAACCATTTTTATGAGTAACACCGTTAAACTATAATGTAAGTAACCTCTGAACAATAAAAACAAGTAGCACCGGAAAGCACTTCAAAAAGCAAATTATAAATTATGCGGAATTTAGGAACAATACGCGTTTATAATTTAACTGATGTCTCTTGAGAGCTGAACAACAGTCTCAAGAGTTTAGCGCATTTGAGATTCAAAATACGAATATTGTAGAGTCGAGTGTTGCCACTCAGACACTCTTGTTGCTATGAAGAATGAATTTAATGAAGAGCAAATTAACTAGCTTTAAAAATTATGAAAAAAGGCAGTTTTCGAAGAGCATTATTTTTATTAATATTGTAAAGATAGCTCAACTTCACATTAGGTTTATATTAACTCAAAGTAATACTGCTAATCATACATATTAAACTATCGATCTATGTACTGGCTATGAATCAATTTTTTCAATAATAAATTGTTTCAAAGCCAGTTGACCTACGCCAGTCGGCTAGGTTAGACACAACACGACTAAAACACTTAGGTCCGTCAACTGGTTATGATGCATCTTCTCTCATAGTATAATACGGTGTATTAGTAGTTAAAATTACATTTGTTCGGGCATCCAAATAGACTATTCATAGTTTATTATCACCAGCAGCCACAAACAAAAAGTATTAAAAGCATCAGGACCGCACAAATACGTCATAGACAAACTCTACATAATCGGCGATGGTTGTTAATCGTATGATCGATTATAGTCGGCACGATCATCGTGCAAACATGATCGTGCTGATTATAAACGAGTTGATCAAACACGATCATAGATGATTGGTGAGCAAAACTAAGTATACCCTCTACATATTCGTGCTCGCGTTTCATCGTTTGTGATTGCCGATTATGAAGACATTTTATTTATTTTTACACATTATAGGCATATTTTCCTTACATACCTGGAAGGTGGCATGCTGCATTCTGGCAACACTCTCGTTGTGCGCCGCCAGCGCTTGTTCCGCCTGTTGCGGATCGCGGGGCGGCTCCGTGCGCTGTAACTCGTCACCCCATAGCTCCAGTCTAGATGACACCTACAACGACATAACACAATTTTCAACCTTATTTTCATAGCAAAAAGAGCGTTTGTAAAGAGAGTACGTACTGTACAGTACAGCATCTCCCCTCTCGGGTGGCTTTGTCGAAGGAACGAAATGGAAATGACTACGTTTGTGACGCCTTTGACCGTCAAAAGAATTGAAATTTTAATAAATTAAAATTAAAACACTTTTCCACACTTCCAGATTCATTCAGATTCATTCATAAAACTCTAGGGCTTACGAAAGTCTACAACGTGATTTCGCGTCTGGAAACCAGGAACAAAGTTTCGGCTATGATATTAATAACTTGTCAGTCGAATTAAACAATTAATTTACTCGTAATGCAATCATTAAAGTAATAACGAGTATTTCCTTTATATTTCGTTATTATTTCAAATGCGCTATTCGAGATATCTAATTGTAATTTGCATTGGTAATTAAAATTTAATCAGTATATCGTCTAATGGCTGTCGCAATGAGGAATGCTATTGTTAGCAATTTTTCTGATAAAAATTAATGGTAATGAACTATCGTATTCCGACTAATTTGTGGAGTTACGAGTTTTTATAAAAAATAGCGCGTTAAAATAACAACTGTACGTGTCAAAACGTGTAGTAGTAGAAAAGGTAAAAAAACAAAATGTCTATAGGGCACGTTCGATACCAGAATCTCTGTACATTAATGTACCTAAACCACACTTTGAGATCACGACAAAACTTTGTGCGCAGGTTTTTGTTGCTACATAATTAAATGAATAAAATAAAATAATGATTAATATCAACATAATATGATATATTTAACTTACAGATATAAGTCATTTTATAGCTCTAAGCTCTATTGTCTTATCGCTCAAAACTGACGGTATGGTTCATTAAATCTCTGTAAAATTTCTATACAAACCGCGATTGTCAACAAAGTGACTACACAACACTTTGTTTACGATCGCGTTTTGTATGGAAATTACTTATTTTTGACAGAGGGTTGGTTAATGAACTATACCGTCAATCTTGAGCGAATGCATAATAATATGTATTATAATAAGGGTTTCTCAGGGATTAATAAAGTACAGAGTTCGTCCCTCATGAGGAAAAAAATCTTCTCGTTATACGCAACCCGGGGCGACGGCCGCCCGTATCAGTCGGTTGACACTATGGTTTGCTATAGTATTTAATATTTTACATACTTGATATAATAAGAACATTTATTCGAGGGTGTGTTTATACAGAATGTAAAAAAAGTTATTAAAATATAGGGTTTGTGAGTGTTCCTTATATAGATTTCACTATGAAAGTGCAGCGCTGAAAGCGAAAAAAAATTATGTGATTTGTGTGGACAAGATTGCTGGCGCCAGCGACATTAATTTTTCCATACAAATTATAATTTTTTTTTTACCTTAAGATAAGGTAAGGTATTATACGTCAGGAAAGCGTATTATTCTGTATAAGTGATAAACTTTTGTTACACCCTATATAATATGATTTGCGGACGTCCTGGATCAGAAGAATATTTTTTTTATATTATCAACTTTTTATTATCAACCAATATATCAATTCACTGACCAGCGATTATTCCATTATTATACAAAACGATTTATGTCACCATGACCTAAACTACCAGTACGTAAGACTAAACTTCTCTCTTCTCTTCTTTACCTAGCTCTGACCTACACTACGTCTGACGTCACAACTCACCTCTAGAGCGTCCCGCTCGAAGTGTCTGAGCTGCAGCGTGAGCTCGAGTCGTCTCTCGCGGTCCGACCAGAGCTCCTCGAGCGCGCTACGCGTGCCGCGGAGGCGCTCCAGCGTGCTCTCCACCGCCGACGTGCTCGCCGCGTCCGAGTCCCCGGACGACCTGTACACACACATTATAATATTAATTACTAGTTTCTATACTTTTTTTAGTAAATACATTTTAAGATTGCGCTTTAAGAAAAGTGACAGGAGGTTGCTCTTTTTTGTGGTGAACCGTAAGCCGGCCGTTACAATTATCATAACAGATACTAAAGGTTTATACCTCTGGAATAGGCATTAGTATTCTTTATTTCTACTTTCATCTCTATATAATAGGAAAAGCTGGCTCTTCTTCCGAGAGATAGGTACCTAGATGCACACCTAACATTATGCTGAGTTACATATTTATCTCGGTAAAATACATGTTTCGATTCGTGCGTATGTAATCGTGGGAAAGCATCTGTGTATTATAAGAGAAATTGATAGAATCAGAGGGCGAATTTTATTTATTTGTTGTATGGTGTCAAGCCTAAGCAACGGAACGATAATTTGAAATAAACCCAAACGTATCACAGCTTTGCATATTAATTTGTTGATCTATTAAATGTCCACTATCTAATGTCTGATTCCCATTAAATATTTTAAATTAGGAATTATAATTCTTAACGCAAAGTAAAAATTCGTTCATAGAACCCTGACCACATATTGACAATGGGCCCTTTTATAAAAACAGGCCATACTAGATTCGTGAGATTCTCACACTTATAAACAAAAGAAAATAAAAGTAATCAAATTAAACAGCGGCTCCTTTAAAGCGTCGGGCTCTTTAACAAAAATTAAGCGTTTTAACAAAACAATGACTTAAAACAGTGGGGTTATACTAGTTACATAGTAATTATTTATTAGGAACATACAAACCTCCATCGCAAGCAGCGTACAGGTGATTTGTGTCTGTGAGAGCGCCGGTGATATTTGAGCATTGTTACACAAAAATGTTCATTTCACCGTGAACGCTATAACTGTTCGTTACTTCGAAGACGATACACTTAGCGTTGCGTCGCCGAGACAACTAATATAAGAAATCGTAATGTTATATTTCAAGTGCATATACGTCGTTTATTACACATAAAGTATATAAAAGGCTCGTCTTGATTTATGTCGACAGTGACCTACAATACCCGGCACCTACTGTTATGTTACGGTTGGTTAGTGAATCTCTTACGCTCTACTCCTTCGGGCATCAGTTATTCGCAACACTATGACCGCGTAATCTAAATTATGGTATCGGCTCGCGATAGCCTATTTCCACAGCTGACCCGATCATTGTTTCAGATTACACTATTCATAGAAAGCCAGCCACGTAACAGACACTGTTGCGACTTATGAGACGTCGGAAGAAATTGCTGTAGAAAATCAGGTGTCGTAAGGCGGAAAACAAAAACTATCGATATCCCGTGTTTGTAACGAACACAGATCCGCAACGAATAATATTAAGTAACACTAATATTGAGTAATAATTGCGCAATGAGGGTCTTTTAATTTTAATGAACGAATAACAATCGCTAACAGTTATCGCTTGGTTAAAAGCGGGTCGTAAGTTATAACGTTCCTTGCTTTGAAATGTAGCACTAAACGGAGCTGATTACTCACAAAATCGTAATTATGATTCGATGGGACACAAGCCAGACGAATATGTTTCCTGGTGTTTGATATAATGAAAGTTGTTTAGTGTACTCGGAGGAGGCCTGGGCGAATCGGCGGCTGTTTATAAGATGCGGCGGTCGTTTATTTTCCCTATTAACGAGTCCTAGACCGATGACGGCATTAGGTACGATGAATATTCTGTGCGACGGTTTCTAGTGTCGTCGGAGCGGAGCATTCCTCACGCGCCGGCAGCCAATTGGAACCGAGAGATATCATCGCCGAGACAGTGAGACCAGCCCGCTGTGTCGTTTAAATTAACATCAAAATATTCATGTATATAATTATAAACATTCTAAATCTGGCAGTTTTATTTTATTCTATTTAATATTATTTTATATGGACACATAAATACGACGTATACTTTATACTAACGTTAGTCCTTAGAAAAAATACGAGCTCTAGCTGTAGCGACATTAATGTGACGATTGATGTTATTTTACGAGCTGTCTGTTTCAAAATACCACGCACTCTTGACCATCGATGCACAAACACGCACCAGATACTTTTCTCATAAACTCTTAATTTCCGGAAGGCGGCAATCCGCTCATTGTTCGGATACAGTAACTAAAGTTATAAGTATGTTGATGCAACAATTACTGAATTATATTTACTTAAGATAAAATGACACACATAGGTGTACTAATTGTTGCCCGCGACTTCGTCCAAGCTAACACATGATATCAGACATGCATAATTCCTTCCTTATTTTTACTCTAATTCATTTAGCGATGTTATATTCGTTGCTACACAGCCAGGTCATATTACAGAGAATAATCCAAGAAATTTCAAGTCTTTTTGATAAGTGGCTTAGGCTGTACGTAGATTCTCCTTGCATGTCATTCCGGACAAAGGATTCTATGTCACGATATAATATATTATGATACTAGTTGAACCCGCAGACGTTGTCCTGCCGAGGTATTTTGTGAATCTAAACCATTCTCAGATCCCCTTGAACACACACAAAAAATGTCATCAAAATCGGTCCAGTCGTTTAAGAGAAGTTCAGTGACATACACACCCACAGAAGAATTATATGTATAAAGATTCCGCGATTTTTTAATAAATAATGATTATTATTTATATTTATTAATGTATAGAACGTTGTAGTATTGCCTATTCAAGAAAACCGTTATTTCCTAAACGTAGTTTTTGGGTTAAAAGTGAAGTATTTAAAAATTTCGTCTCACACATCCCTTACATACACTTAAAGCATTCCAACATTTTTGTTGTTAACCTACATCTGCTCAGCTCGAGTGCCATGTTAATACCATAGTATAATAGTAATGCAGTAGAGTGGATTAACCGAATCCTTGAAATCAAGCTTGCTCAAGACAGAAGAACATTTTACTCGTGATTCTACGTTTGTAGCATCGATACTGCTAAACAGCAGCAAGCTGATTATAATCTTGTAATATGTCAAACTCGTTCTGACAATTTAAAACCCAAAAATCTTTTTTAGTATAAAGGAAATAAAAATAATGTTGTGGCCTTCATTTGAGTGTCAGATTAAAAACGGATGAAAAAAGGCGTAATGCTAAAACCAATCCAAAATAATCTCTCGCACGTCTAGTTACTGGTATTGCTATAGCAAATAGAGCTTCGAGTTGATCATCTTCGTACTTGACTAGTATTAAGATGATCAACTACACACATCTTATACTTGTCAATACGGTAAAACCCGTGTCCCAACTGCCAACGCGAGAATGCAGTCTAATTTTAGTTTCGCCTGCCTCCCGTCGCGTGCCTTTCGTACTTGTCTCAGAGCTGCCACCGTCAACAAGCAAAACGAATCCAGGTTTCCGCCGCTCTAGAATACCTTCACAGGTCTAGATAATTTATTAGTCTGCGCATCACGGAGCAAGAGAATAAGGTACAGTTCGTTCAAGATGCAATATATTTCTAAACAGTAGCGCTTAACTCTATATACTCCAGAGTATATGGATTAGCATAAATGTTGCTCTTTCACGTAAAAACTTTTGTGTGGATTTCAATAACATTTTAGAAGTTAGCAACAGATCTAATGCTTCATTTTCTGAAAATACAATTGAGGAGATGACGTGATGAATTTACACACAGACAGAAGAGAACTTACTTATAAGTATAGAATTAAGATAAATGGATTTTCACTTTTAAACTGCGGGTTTAGTCACAACTAGTAATGAAATAAGACAACTTGGTCATATTCTGGTGTCTGCGTGTCCAGTTTTTTTATTAATGTTTGCGACATCTGCCTAAACTTGGCGTATTGCGTCGACTCCGTAATAAATGTAATGACTTCATTTCGTCGATTCTGGTTTACGAACATACATAATGTACTTTTTAAAGTAACACGTATTGCCTCATTTTGTTTACCATCTTGACACGTTCGTGGTTGACCCGTTTTTAATTCACTAAGAGTAAAAGTTTTATAAATTACTGATTAACTGACCATCGCACAGACGAACAGACAAAACTCTTGCCATATACAGCTCTACATAATATAACCTATAGCAGTGGCGTAACTGTACGGCCCGTGGCAAATTTGTTTTCGTTCTATGTCAACCCAATACAAAAATAAATCAAGCGATTATTGTAAATCAAAGCAATCTCTACATGAAGAATAGTTTGTTCAAAATCTTGTACCCAGGAGACCTAAATAATGGTAAAAATTTGTATCGCTAGGTACCTTATTTGAGAGCACAAATCCCATTAATTGGTTCGAGATATAATGGTAACTTGTTACAAATACATATTGTTATATAATACATTTTTATGAGCGTCGAAGTCTTGAAGTAGCAATTTTCTTACAACATTGGCTGTCATCTGACTTTGTATAAAATAAAAGAATTTAATATGGATTGCACACTAAGTGATTACAACAAATACGAATACACAGCATTTCCGAGTTCCAACGTGTGCAGAGATCGGTGTGTTAGCGTAAAATTGCAACAAACTGATCATGTAATTTAGATATACCCGTATTACACGAGTGTGTGTGTGTGTGTGTGTGTGTGTGCACAATCCTTGTATGTTGACAGGAATAACTACTGCACATGTGAACATTCTATGTCCTGTTCGGCATCCACTATTATTATCGAGTACATCTTAACGAGATAATAGCTAAGTGGCAGCTGCTGAAGGTCACGCACCGCTTAGCCCGACCACCGCCGAGATGGTTTACGATATTAAAACATAGAAACGTACAAACGAAACTACTAAAATTAAAGGAATAAAACATCGAAATTTATAGTAGTGTTAGTGTAAAAACAAAACTCTAAGCCACCATAAAAAAAATTCCATAAACGTTAAATGCTTTCGGAAATTGGTAAACAATGCTTTACAAGGGCATAGACAAATTATTTACAAGGGTAAAAATATTATTTTGATTATTTAAGAAATGAAAATTAAACAAAGTTATAAATCATAATAAGACTAAAACATAGTTAGACCTACGGAACTAAATATTTTTTTTTCTAATATAATATATATTAAGTTACAAGTGCATAGGAATTCGTACTCGAGATATCGATACAAGTTTGTCCAGAATCTTGTACACTAACCAGAATTCCATGCTAAGTAGAATTGCCCTTAACAGTAAATGTATTTACATACATAAATGTAACTTTATACTTTAATCAAGTATGTATTTTATTATTTCATGAAAGGCAATTCCACGCTATTTTTCACAAGTTTATGGTCACCTACATTAATAAAATACTCATGTCGCGGTATTCGCAAAAAACTCCTTCGAATCGGCTTGGTCAAATTTGAAGAAATTATACGTATATTCTTATCAGGAACGGTTGAAAATTTGCTCTAAAAGTTTTACACTCAAACTAACATTTGTCGGGACATCTATAAAAACTTTTCCGCTCTACCTAACTATAAAATGTTGTACAAGATACATTTCTTTTCGTCTTAATTGAACATGTCCGTCCGACAGACGACTACCCGATGAATTTATATTTCACGAAAATATAGAGACATTTTACGAGAACATCAGTTATTAATTTCTTTTTAAAACTTAAGAAAAAGGATACGAATGTAATCACTTAATTTGTTTTTGTACATAAAGGAAGTGTAGGTTACTGAACTTTCTTAACGGAAGTTAACAGTACACGTTTTAGATTTGCGAAGCTAGCTTTTACTATGGCATTGCATATATGCCTCTTGTAACGAATGTGCCACTTTATTACTTTTCAACCGACTTCCAAAAATGAGGAGGTTATTATGTTCGGCTGTTGATATATTTTTTTTAATGTATGTTCAACCATAGCTCCGCCGTTTGTAAAAGAATTTTCAATATTTTTTCTTTGTTGTATAGGGTTTTGTTCCGAATAGGTCCCATGTTCACAACAAAAAATTAAAACCGACTTCCAAAGGAAAAAACAAAAATAATAAAAAAGAAACTAAAAAGTATTAAATAATATTTAT
>JAOTAV010022387.1:0-22609 GCA_026546445.1 Cyclargus thomasi
CAATGGTGAAAGAATTTTTCAAATCGGTACAGTACTTTCGGAGCCTATTCGCTTCAAACAAACAAACAAACAAACAATCAAATTTTTCCTCTTTATAATATTAGTATAGATAACTGTGTCTCAGTTAGTTATTCTTGCGTAATATATATAACAAATATAACAAATTCATGTAAGTACCGATTTCGGATGTTTTTTTAATGATATATAGGGCGCAATCGAGCAGACGGGTTACCTAATAGAAAGTGACTGCCGTCGCCCATGGACACTCGTGACATCCGAAGAGTCGCAAGTGCGTTACCGGCCTTTATGTGGAAATAGGGAATGGGATTAGGGAAGTTGGGCCACCGACCAGTTTTCTGTGAATCCATGTTATCACTTCGTTCGAGCCGGCCCATTCATGGCGAAGCATGGCTCTGTCACGGCAATGAGCATATTATATACTTGAGATCGGAAAATGTTACATTGGTACACGCCTCAACCGGGGTTCGAACCTGCACCCTCTCGAGTGCCAACCACAGGTCTCCCACTAGGCTACGGACGCTCTAAAACATAAAGCGACTAAATAATGGGAGCCTTGAAGGCCTGTGAAACAGTTTCTCTGATGGTACATTATTACATTGTCGTGTCTCGTAGTCAGCTTAAGGCGACATAAGGCGACCAAGTCTAGGGACAAATATAATACCAAATACCTCTAGATTTATAACATCCTTGGCTAGCTCCACCACCTCCCTGGTCCCCTGGAGGTTTAGCTTCACAGCATCCTTCAGCGGGTCGTCAAACCTAAAAAGAAAATTAAGCCTTTTCTAATACTAAGCTCTGGTAATGATTTAATAGGGGATGTACACTGGCGCCGAGAGCTCTCGGGCGAGTGTCTGGTGGCGAGACTCTCCTCCTCCTTTTTATTAGCCTCCATTACACTCTCGCACTCGGGCTGTCTCGCTGTGTCTCGGCGAGAGTGTACAGCCTCCATTATATTTACTACAATATACTGTACATTTTTTTCGGCATAAATGTTCTTCCCCGTGACTCAACATATGTCGATGCCGAATTTCTGCAAAGTATGCAATGTTCATCGGTTTCTCCGTACAGAGGTAACGAGAACATACGTAGACAGACAGAGACACTATCTCATTTATAAAATTAGTACGGAAGTAGGGATTGTATAAAGTGATGTTATAATTGTTGTAAGTTAAAGTCAGAAGGAACACAAAATATTTAAAGTTTAAATTTTAAAGTACTTAATCGAGGGTATCGGCTACCTTTTCTCTGATATGAAGGGAACAATTAATATTTTGAAGTTATATAATAGATTTCAGGTTACCAAATTTTCCAACTTCTGTAATAAGCGTACCTGCGAGTACGACAGTAAGGCCGTTTGTCCACCAACAACGTCAACCGAGAACGAGATTATTTCAGCCGGATTAAATATTACTATATGACATAGACTACAGGTTTTAAGGTTAACTATTGACGATAGAGCAATGTCGCTAGAAAATTAAACCTGTAGCCTAGATCATAAACTTTCATTTTATAGGCCCCAAAAATCGCGATCTCTATTGACGGTGTTGGAGGACAAGCGACGTTTAAGTGAAGCTGCTCCATTCGAACCCAAGCGACTCTGACACTACACAGCACTGAATTTTTGAGACGTTCAACGTCGGTTCAATAGAAAATTCAGAAAATCCTCGCTCCCTTCGCGTGTCGCCAAAGCGCCAAAGCAAAGTTTAAAGATTATAAACATAAAATATTATTATTATTATGAAGTGTTTACCTAACACAGGCGGCCACGTGGTATATAATGTGTGTCCTGTTGACCAAGAGAGTTCTGTCCTCCTCCGACACGCCTGAAATACCATACAAATTAGTTTCTAGTGTAGAGAGTATAGTCTGTAGGATTTGGACGTTCGATCATTGAGACGTACTTTGCTTTTCAGATGTAAGCATCGAAAATTCAAAAAAAGTAATTATTGTCAATGTATTTTTTTTTCCAAACGTTTCTCCAGGTGTCTACGTGCAATATTTAACACAAAGTGACCGCTTGAAGAATAGATCGTGAACGATAGAACTTCCTGTAAGAATGGGGCGGCTCTTAAACTTATAATTATCTGAGATCCCATAGCAAATTTTTAAAAATGTTTTTGAGGCAAACTGAAACCTCCTTATATAACTCTCCTATTACACCCTAATAAGGCACTGCAGACCTGGCTGATGAGTAGCGGGGCCTACCCTACATTTTACCTAAATTTATATGTTGTAATTGAATATTTTAAAAATAGAAAAATTCATTAGCCAGATGATTTAGTGGGGGGTTTTAAACATTTCCAGGCGCGCAAAAATAGTTTGAGAAGTTGCTTACAGACTATAAAAATGTTTTTGTGGCAACTTAAAAGGATTTTAATACAGGATTTTTTATTACTAAACAATTATAGATTCCGAAATATATTTTTGAAAAAAATCTTTTTGTGTTTTTTTTAGCCCCGCTTCTTACCAGTCAGGTCTACAGTTCCGTTTCTGCTGTATTGTGGAAAGATACATCGCAAGGTTTCAGCTTGCCTCAAATACCTATACAAAAATAGCTACCAGCTCTCAGTTTATTATGTCAATGTTAGGAAATGGAACGCGGGTATTTGTAACGAATGAGTTACGCCGTTTTTCCACCGCACGCCGTCACCGAGAGATTATTTCGGTCATATAAACTGCCACCTTATGACAAAGACTTTGAGTTTCATTTTGCTATACGCTACTACCGATCGGCGACGACATGAACGCTAGAGCAATGTCGCTAGGAAACGAAACTTAAAGCCTAGATCATAAAGTAGCATTTTTCCGTTGTCTGGTACTTGTAACACAAGTCCCTCGGATACTTAGCACGGGGCCAGACTGACGTGGTGTGAAGCGTCCATCGATATTATTATGTTATTATTGCAAAGCGACCCTTTTAGAGGTTCTGTACATACCCAGTCCGAGTTCAGTGACATCACCACCAATGTAGAACACCTTCTGTTCGAACAGGCCCGCCCGCTCTCGACGCAGGCGGTCGAAGCACTGGAAGATTTTTTAACAATTAGTATTAGTTACAAAATATACTAACTCGAACTTGTCGCCGTGGAGCCATCTTCGGCACGAATGGGCCGGCTCGACCGGCGTGATACCACGGCCTTACAGTAAGCTGGCGTGAGACGGCGTCGCGCTGTGTTTCGCGCTGTTGTTATAAGAATATTTTTGGAAGCACTTTTAGAAACATGAAGTCCTTTCAACTAAATCTACGCCAGAAATCAACTCGATTGCTAGCTTCCTTACAGCGTGAACGAAAGACAAACAAATAAACAAACACACTTTCCACACAATAACAAACAAACACACTTTCCACACACACATGTTAGAAGAAGCTTAATATTCGTCTATGAGTCCGTCAGTGATCACGTACTTGGGACGCGTACAGCTGGTGGAGCCTCTCCTCCGCCTTGACTCCCTTCTTGTCTCGCAGCAGCAGGTAGATCCTCTCGAGGTCAGAGCACGAGTACAGCAGCTTCTCCAGCAGTACCTTGCCCATGAAACCTGACAGGTAAAGTAGATGATAGATAAATTAGAATACAGATCAAAACAATGAACACCTATTTTTGAAGTCAGTTAATAACGGCTTAGTAAATTCCGACTTCGTAGCACCATAGACCAATTATTTCCTCTATGGTTAGCACCTAGATATTTAAATGTTTACACTCGCAATGTTCTCGTTTGCGACACAAACCGTCTCCCGTCTCTTTCTAAGGGCAAACTTTATGTTTAGAAAGAGAACAGTGGCACTACTTGTAGCCTAATTTCGGAATTGAGTTCAGAAATATATCATACCTGAACCTCCAGTAATAAAGATGGTCTTCCCTCTGAAGTATTCTGGTATACTACACACGTCCTCCAAGTCTCTCTCCTCCAGGAATCCCATCTTCGTGCTGAGACAGCTCCCCACTGAAACTTTGCCAAATTTGTTTGTCGAATTAGTAATGAAAGAGGTCATGTGAAAACGTCATTTTGAATTGAATTTAAAATTTAAATTTGACAAGAAGGTGAACAAACGTAGCTTTAGGTACGTGGCGAGGTTCTAAACGAAACAATTCTATACTTAATTCGAGTCAATAACCCTTGAACAGTTGAATTGTAGAATCTCAACTCTGAACACATATGTTAGACCCAGCTATTCACGAATAAGACCGAAAGCTTTTAGAAATCACAAAAACTTTACTCTCTCAGTTCTGGTATTTCCACAATGAGCTCTTTACATATCACATACATACCTTAAGGTATGGTCTGGTGACTGGCACCCTTACCCTTCATGCAAAAATCACAGTTTTATTTAGTTAATTTGTAAAATTATCTTTTTATTCATAGTAAAGACAGGCCGATAGCAACTAGCAATAGTTAAAAAGTAATAATAGGCCGTAGGACAGCTTGTGGCGTAGCCCCAGTTCTCCCTCTCCGGCTTGCCTTCACCGGCCGGCCGGATTGAACACCGACGGAGAATCAGGCCCTACCTCTGCCTTGCCTTAACCGACCGGTCAGAGTGGAGTCGCGAGAGCTCCGGCTCGGAGGGAGGATGTAAAGCGTAAGTGGCGAGTGGCCGACGTGATGGGACCCTCTGATGGTGCAAATGATCGGCGTTTAAAGTCCAGCGACACCTCTCTTGCCTCAAGCTGCTCGGCCAATGTTACCGCCTGTTCTCGGTGCACTGTGCGTGCTGCTAATATGAGAGAACCCCTCAGGGTTCAATCATTCATTAAACTAAATTATTACTAAACAAGTCAACCAATGTCTTCCAATGGCTAAATAATCGTCGACATTTTAGTGACCCAAATTATTTTATTATTCTTTGTAGATACTAAACAGTTATAATGCAAGTGCATGACACAAAACGCCGCTGATTCAGCAAACGAAAACGAACGAACAATCAACAAAAATAGATGCATATCGCATTTCCTAAAAAATATAGGTATAGAGTATAGTTAATACGTAAATAATGTTTAGATTTTAAAATCAATTTTTATAACATTGTCTTGAAGATACCGCGTTTTTAGCTGACCGCCTCTTTGTAGGTAGGATTTATATGTCATTCCCTCATTATTACATATTATTACATGTTATAGAACATTCCCTATATTGAATATATTAATATCAGTTTGTTTTATTGATTTAAGCCTTTTTACTTTTATATTTAGTTTGTCATTCGACATAGGCCACCTTTGGCTGCTTTAATTCTTTCCTATCTCCAGCTCTTCTTCTCCACATTTGTCCAGCTAGCTTGTGCGAATAAAACATTTTATATGTTATCTTTGTTGCTAAAATAATCGTTGGGGTATCACGCGGAATCACAAAAACTTTCTTATACCTTTCCCAGCATTTAAAGCGATCGACGTTATATGTGGAAGGCATGGGGGCTTCCACATATAACGATATAATCAATCGACGTTATGTGTGGTCCAAAATCTTAGTAAATATAAAATTATTTTCAAAAAAAGATGTTAAATTGTTAATAAAATGAAAAATTACCTTATATAAAATAACAAGCCAATAGACAATTTATCGATTAATTCCACAGAGTCGGCCGCACGGTACGCATACTTAGCAATTCTAAAGGTTTACCTACCTGGTAATTATTGTTCGATATGACCTTTACATCCGACGACTAACTTCTATACGATTTGTCATGTTAGTAGAATCTATAGTTTAGACTTGTGGACTCTAGAGGTCACCTTCGAGAGCTTCGACTAGTCGACCTGAATTTTGGTTATAATAAATGTAGTATTACAATATCATTTTAATATGAAAATAACGTAAAGAAAACTAAAACTCGAGTACATTCTAGAAAGTAAGAAACAAGAAAATATAGAGATATAGACATGTTTTAAGGATAGCCGTGGTCGTATGGCCCTAGTCCCTATCTACTGTATTTAAACGAAATAATTAATTACTATGGTTGTTAGTGAAATAAAACGATCATACGAGGACGATTATGTCCATATGTTTTTTGTTTCTTACTTTTTAGAAATGGTTTTAGTAGTCGGGTTTTAGTTTTTTAAACATTATTTTTATTCCGATTATTTTTGAGCTAACATACTCTGGTTATATTTTTTAATGTAAGGTGTAATTCTTCATTGTTTCATATTCAATATTTTTATGAAGAGATTATATAAATTCTTGCAATTAGTAGGTGCAAGCATACCCGTGAAAATTACAGATCTCTTTCATTTGATAGCCCAAACGACACGGTCAGGAATTTTTTTTTGTTATTTACTTCCAGTCCCCTAGATGTCGCAATTGTCAATTAAACGTGACGCCATGTAGCCTTTAACCAGTAGACAAACAAGAGGCTTCCAACGACATCTCATTTGTCCAAGTATAAAATATAAGTAGTTTTAAAGTTACGTGGAAACAGATGAACATCCATACCTACATACATGCAGGTCAAAATCATAATCCTCCTTTTAGTAGATAAAGGAAACAAATTCAACAAAACCCTTAGTAACACATTCAAAGGACCGCGAGCATCAGTCTTATATTGCGTAGAAAACAATCTTATCCCACGAGGTAAATATCGTTAAGATATCGTATCGTCTAAAACCAATTATAACTGAGGTGCATCAGCTATTTATGTGCACTGACGCGGTGACGATGCTAAAACCACTTACAGTTAAAATTCATATTCTCACTAATTGTTTAAATACGTATAATTGTTTGTACCAGTTTTGTGTATTTAACGCTCTTTAAGAAAAAATGCGAAGGTCTTATAATAATTTATATTTCTTGAATACTTATAATATTACATATATTACCGTCTTATTCATAAAAATATTTAAACAGTTTAACTAATCGAGATTCGCTGTCCCTTTCTGGAATATTAAAAACGTCACACGACAGACAGGGAGAACCTTGATTAGTTTCGGCTTTTAAACCGACAAACTGAATTTGCTTATATTTAGTATATATACTCCGAGTTCTGAAAAAGAAACACGGACACTATTAATCCCTGAAAAATGTACGGTTACTAGTTTTGGCGCCACGGATTTGCGGGCCTCATCTAGTCAATAATTGTTGCGAGTACTGGAAAATCCAATGGCAATTATTTTATTATTTATGTGCGGAAAATCGATCACCGTTATGACTCACATTATATAATAAGTTTCTAGTAGTTAGCAATACTAGAGGTCGCCCTGTGGTCGAAATTCGGCCACAAATATTTAGATCTATCGTGTAGAGGAGCTATAAAAACTCTATCTATTTTCAATTCAATCACAGACTCCAATTTGGCATGAAAGTCTCGTTACCAAGGCACAAAATTTTATAAAAAATCGCAGACTTCAACCATAAACTAGTCTTTCGTGTGAGATGATCGTGTCATGTGAAAATATTGTAGTGTGCGTAGCGTTTTGTTTGTTAAAAATATGCAAGATTAAAGCAAATTTTAAAATAATATAGGTATTTCACGCTTCACCTCCATATCAACTATCACTGGCAGAAATATTATGCTTCTACATCTGCGCGTATTTCGTTAAAAGGGGTACAAAGTTTTCCGCACGCGTATATATTAGTCCAGTTACGTTACACAAAAAAAGGTATATAATCTCGGAATGAGAGATACCCGGCTGGAAATTTATAATATTTATAATAACCTACTAACATCTCTAAACTTCTCTCAAAACCTACCAACGATAGCATCGCATTACATAAGAAACTAACTTCAAAAGTAAAAAAAAATATTGTAAATTTATTGTTTCGTATAACATTTATCTATTTGTATTGTTGGAATAATTATGAGAAATGAGATACTGTAAAACTTTTATATTAAACTATTTTTGACATATCAAACAGTTTTTTAAAATAGAATGCGGTGAATGTGCTGCATTTTACTATTCTATACATTTCTATACATTAGAACATTCGATTGAGAGAAAAATGATATTAGAAACCTAAATTTTTTTTTTTAAAGACCTTTTCATAGGTACCCAACATGTGTTGGTTCAATCATTTTTTTTGTACATTCAGTTTCAAGTATAAGAGACCCCCGAAAATTTATAATTTTATTATTAATTTAAAAATAATCCGAATGTGATTTACAGAATAAGTTTATCAGTCCTCATAGTTTCGGCATAAAGTGTTTAGCTTTTTGCAATTTTAGCTACGGAACCCTAAAAAGTAAATCTTTTATAATTAAATTTTTGATCGTGGCTTATGTAGTCTGTTCTTGACCGAAACTACACATTAATTTTGAATTATACTCGTACTAAACAAAGTCAATAACTGCGCTATCATATGCGCTATAGGTATATTTATATGACGTCAGCTATCTGAAAAACAGTTTAAGATATTTAAAAAAATGCAAGACAAAACTTGTAGAAAATTTTATTTCCTACAAGACTTACGAATATACTAATAGCGTAAAGTTTATACGGAACGAGAAATTTGCAAAAAAGTCGATTAACTTACTTTTGGCCTTAGTTATTAATATGACGCGGACAGTAGGCGTTGGTAGGTTTTGAGATGTTAATAGGAAAGTTTCTCATAAGTTTCCAGCCGGGTATCTTTTCGTTCCGAGGTGGAACTCCTAATTTTACTGGACTATATAAATAATAGTAGCTTTGCAGACTATCGACAAGTATTTTAATTTTAGAAGGCTTTTACAGTAGATCGTGTAGCAATCTTACTAATATCACAAATGCGAAAGTTTGCGAGTTTGTGAGTTGTGAGATGTTTGTTACTTCTTCACTCTTAGACGGCTGGACGGATTTCGATAAAATCTGGCATGGAGCTAGTCGATATTCTGGATTAACATAGGCTACTTTTTACGCGGGTATCACCGCGAGTCACAGCTTGTATATACTAACAATAGCTAAACTAGTACTATCTAAGTCGTCTGCTGAGGTATTACTGGCACTCATATTTAGACATATTATAGACTAGCTGTGCCCCGAGGTGCTACGCGCATAAAAAGTAGCCTGTGTGTAAGTTCAGAATATCAGCTAGCTCCATGCCAAATTTTATCGAAATCTGTTCAGTCGTTTAAGCCTGAAGAAGTAACAAACATATACACTCACAAAGCCACAAACTTTTGCAATTGGTGCCAGCAACTTCGTTGTGCAAAAATTTGTATATCGCGCGGGAACCGTACATTCTTCCAGGATAAAAGTATTCTATATGTTAAACAAAAAAGATTTATTCAAATCCATCCAGTAGTAGTTCCTGAGATTAGCACGTACAAACAGATAAACAGACAACTTTATTTTGTCGGTATGTGTTCTATACTGTTCCTTAGCATCCCCACGTTGAATGTACAGAAACTCAAATTTTACTTTTTTATTTTATGTATAGATATTAGTAGGAAGTTGGATACACAATATTGACTATATTGTTATGTTATAATTTCTAACGTATAGAATTAATAAAAATTAGGACGTAACTTGACGTGACGAATCAGTTCCATCAAACATTCCAGAGCCGGGACGCGTCTAGATATGAACTGACCCTATAGAACCAGCGTCAGCTAGTCTAGATATGAACTGACTCTATAGAACCAGCGTCAGCTAGCCTAGATATGAACTGACCCTATAGAACCAGCCTCAGCTAGCCTAGATATGACTGACCCTATAGAACCAGCCTCAGCTAGCCTAGATATGACTGACCCTATAGAACCAGCGTCAGCTAGCCTAGATATGACTGACCCTATAGAACCAGCCTCAGCTAGCCTAGATATGACTGACCCTATAGAATCAGCGTCAGCTAGTCTAGATATGAACTGACCCTATAGAACCAGCGTCAGCTAGTCTAGATATGAACTGACCCTATAGAACCAGCCTCAGCAAGTTGCGGCCTCCGTACAAAAGACATTGTTTTCCTACTAATTACCATTGTCTTTTCGTTCTCATCGCTTCATAATCGTCGACCTAAATAATTATAAAGCCATTTTAAGTATTTTATGCCGGTACTACATTATCGTCGATGATTATTGGTCGTGAGATCGTTTATAATCGGCACGACGTCAACGAGTTGATCAAGGGCGGTCATAGACGATGATCGTGCTCGCGTGTAATCGTCTGTTATCGTGGATTGTGAAGATGATAAATTATGACTACACTCTACAGTTAAGCTAGGCATCTTTAGTCCCTTGTTGCCACGTCGTGTACTTTTAGTTTGTCTAATTAATGCAAGTTATTAATCACAACACTTCGCCATGAGGACGTCAGTAAGAATATTTAGCTCAGCATCGAAATAGTCCATAAGTACAGAAACAAATAATACTAATAGATTTTTTTTATTTAACTTTCCTTATATATTGGCGTAAAGCAATAAAAATGTAAGTTAAAAAAATTAATAGCAATAAAAATTAAAATAATTGAATAGTATGTAACTAATTATAATTATCTATAGCCTCCCTGTATCTTGCCAGGTAATAAATATTTTGATAATTGCAAAACCGAGACAATATTTTTAAAAGTTTATTGTTTTAATAAATAAAGGAATTAAACATAATTTACAAGCTAAACCACGTAGTTAGTAAAAACATCGAACGTTAGTCAATTAGCTATGATCAAAATAGCTTAGTACGGAATTTCTTGATATGTTTGATATCACGTAGTCTGAAATGCTGAGTGCCAACGTTTTTACTAATTAAAATGGTTATTTTATGATTAGTTTTCACTGCTCCTTGGGCGTTTCGGCGGCGACCTTAGCGGCTTCTTCTACTGCCTTGGCTTCTTCTACGCGTTTGGCTTCCTGGAAAAAAAATGAAATGAATGTCCCTTTTGAATTTTCGAGTAGGTATATGAGGCAAGCTATTACACCCCAACACGGAACTGCAGGTGACTGGTGAGAAAAGAACCTACCTATAGAGGCAATTAGCAATTTTTGTATGTCTTATAAAAATAGGGTGTAACAAGTGAAAATTTGAGGATCGTATGTGCGTGATATAGAGATAACTTTAAAAGTACCAGCGCTGTAAGCGAAACATTTTTTTTATCATTTGTATGCGGAAATTCGTCTCGCTCGGGCGCTTGGCCATACTAATCACGAAAATATTTTCGATTTCAGCACTGCCACTTTTACAGTAAGCTCTACATCAGGGACACATACGATCCTTAAAGTTTTATCACCTATGTTACATTCTGTATTTACATCATGTATAATATTATATTTTTATACCATTGCTTATAACCTCTATAGGTAGGTTATAAGCAATGGTAGGAGAGTTATGTGACAAGTTTTCAGCTTGCCTCGAATACGTACAAAAATGTCTACCAGATCTCGGTTCGTGAAGTACATTCCTACCCATATTGTGTGCTTACATAATTTGGTATGTTTAAAATATCAAATCATGTAAAACTCGAAGGAGTTACCTACATTATTAACCGACTTCCAAAAACAAGGAGGTTATATATTCGGTTGTGGATTTATTTTTTAGGAATATGAATGAGTTGGGGAAAATTGGAAGTGAGCCAGTTGACCGTACGTCATTTGGTCGGAATATGTCAATTACATGTTAGTCGTGATGTCGGCTTGGTTTGACATAACGCGGCCAATTTACTTAGATCCCCAATCTGGCACTGTTTCAGCTTCCCTGAATGTACATTTCTATCGCATCCTGAGTAACCAAGTAAGTATGAATGTACACTATATTCCATCAAAACCTACCGCAGCATTGACATCCTCCTCCTTCTTTTTCTGCAGGTACTTGCTGACTTCCCTCACCAGTTCGATCTGCTTCTCAGCCTCTTTGCCGAGGGGCGGGAAGATATTGACCTCGGGCTTCTGGGGGTCGTTGAGGGAGTCGAGGAACTGGTTGTACTTCACCCTGATCTTCTGCAGGTAGTCGTTACCCACTATCTCGCTGAAGGTGATGCTCATGATGGGTTCCCTACAATAGTGATGTTGACGAGGTCAAAAACTCGCACTTGTTTTTAAATAAAATTAAGATATAATGGTCAAAAATTAGGATATCGAAAATTATAGTTTAATAACTTTGATATATTTTTTGTAATAAGCCCTGAAAGTTGGGCAAGCAAGTAATTTTTTTAGTACTTAAATTTTTTATATTTATATAGAATTCGATAGATTATGTAATTAACAACAACTTTTGTTACGGAACTACTATCATAAAAGCAATTTTTAACAAATTTATTCAACAGAGTCTTCCCGCTGTGCGTACAAACTACCTAGAGGTGACGTCATAGCTAGGTGTCGTTTTGTATGGAGCGTTTTAGGAAGGTCAATTTTGTATGAATTTTTAAATAATTGCCATATCTTTGAGACAATTTAAGCTATCGGCGTCATTCTTTCACCAATATTTCTATTTTTGGGACGTCTTTTATAATCAATAATAAAAATATATAGTTATTTAGTATTATTGTATACACATGTATGTAGTTAGATTAATATAGACGCAGTCCCTTGTATAGAATAGTTCATTACCAAAATGGCAGAGCTAAAAGAGTAGTTTTGAAAAATTTTTTACACTGCTTGCTCATACAAACTTACAAAAACACTATAGTTTTGCTATTTCCACAGTGAATTCTATATGAGACAGTCACACATATATTGAGAAATGATTTTCAGGCATAATTTCACAAAAACAATAGACTAATATTTGAAAAAAAAAATAAGGCATTAGTATTAGGTCGAAAACTTACCTTTTGACGTCTTGGTAATAGAATGACTTGTAGAGTGGAAAAAAATACCGCCATGCATTACTTTAACCGCGAACACGAGTAATTATACGGCAGGTGTCACAAAACTTTTACACTATTTCAATCACTAATTTTGGCCCTGAAAATGTTTTAAATCGTCTGAAGGTAACCCAGTAAAGAAATAAATTAAAATTGACTTATTTTTGAGATGTCTTTTCAGAGAGTGTACGTGTTTATCTACCACCGAAAAAATAATTATAGATTTCAATAGTTTACCACAAAGAAGCAAAAGTAATAATTATTTTCCCTGGAATTCAATACGAGAATAAACATTACCAGAGTTATTAATAAATGATTAATAGCCTAATACATCATGTTGTTAGTACACCTGCAGTCAAAAGTCAAAGTTAATTCAAATTATACATTAACATTTGACGCCAACACTTCTTAGAAAAATGATAATTTTTTCATTATCGATTCGACCCATTTGAATACAATGAAATTTCGTTAATTTACTTTGTAATACGTTACAATAACAAGATTAAAGGATCGTTTCCGTTCTTTTAAAAATTTAATTATGCAGCTATTGAGTGCACAGTATTAACACCCATACATTTCAATGTTGCCTTCTTAAATCATTCAATATTCATCCGACAGATTATTCCCTGGTGTCAGGTACAAATAATTGAAACATGAAAATTTTTATTGTTTTATTTTTTCAGTTAACCAATGACGTCTTAAGCAGTTACAGTAGAGCATAGCGCAGATCCATACAATGTACAGCCGAGCCTGCGCCGACAGCACGCGACTCCGGCGCCTCTGGCAGACTTTAATAGAACTAACGCGACACTGGCGCCTCTGGTGCACTTCAGGGTGAACCAACACAGCGCTGTCACTTTTTTGGGATACAACAGCGCCTCTTGTGTGACGGCAGCGCCTCGACTCGCGCGCCCCGGCGCCGGCGGAGGAAGATAGCGATATTATTATGTTACAAATTATTTTTCACGAACACATTAAAATATATACTGAGAAATGCGGCTGGCGATGTTTTGAATTTAATACCATCCATTTTTAGTAAATGTCAATATTTTAAGTTGTAGCAGTTTTTTAAAATAAAATATGCTATTAAAGTACGACATTAAAATTTTGACTGATGAAGTAAAATCACGAAACGTGTTTTAAAAAATCCAAAAATTTTTGGAGCTCTCGCATTCTACAGTTAAAATTTTGAAATAGATACATTTTTTTAATTATTTTTAAATTACACACAGAAGAAATTGTAAAAGACATTCCATCGCCAGCCGCAGAGAGGAAAACAATGCCCTCCTTAACAATACTCGAGTACAAAATTACACTCTCCATAAATTAACAATATGATTAATGTTTATCCTATTATAATAAAGGCGTTCTATACAAATTATATTATCGATGGTACATGGGAAACGTTTATACAAAAAAACCATTAGGTATTAAAAGAAATCAGTCACATCTTTCCACTTTGAGAATTGTCGAGGATTTTAAAATATTTATGACGAAATTATGATATGTGGCGATCAGGTCAGTGATTCAACTATATTTAGTAACGTAACGTGAACCAACAAAACTAACATTATGATTTAACTAATGTATATTATAACAAATATTTTAGGGGTATGCTTACGCTTGGAGGTCGTGAAAACGACGACTGATATTAAAATTATATCGAAGGTAATCAAAGTTTTATTGAGGCCAAAAGT
Organism: Cyclargus thomasi; assembly: GCA_026546445.1. NCBI lineage: Eukaryota > Metazoa > Arthropoda > Insecta > Lepidoptera > Lycaenidae > Cyclargus > Cyclargus thomasi. The sequence goes on from JAOTAV010022387.1 coordinate 14,399, forward strand.
TCAAAACTTTGATTTGATCTATGATGTCATAAGCATCGAACAAGAACCACAAAGACAGCGCCAATCTATAAACATTTAACATAAGCATTTTGCGGCAAAACCTAAACATACCCCTGATATAGCAAAATAAATTCGTAATATTAAAATAGCATTTAAAACCATAATGTGCGCGTTCCATTCACTCTATAACTAAACGTACATACAATTTTCGCTATATATATTTACACGGGAACCCCTCGCGGATACTGCAATATGCAGCATATATAACATAATACTTTTACCACAAAAATACTTTCGAATATGTGAACATATACATTTGCACGACCGAAATAACATCTATATTACAAGTTGCGTTTACTCCGACGACAACTTCACTCATATTAACCTCAATTGCATAACACTGGACTTTGAAATTATTTCATTTAGACGGATTGTATACGAGAGAAAAATCAAATATGACGTCATCAATAGAAATAACTTATGGGCCAGCTTGAGTAAGTATTTAATCCGTCCAATCCTTAGTCTTCTCGAAGCAAATTTCTAAATATTTTGTTATCTGTGGACGCTTCTATGACGTCACTATGTCGATACTAGTTGTCATATAGTGCGATATTGTATAGTATGAACATCGAACATACTAGAATGTGTTCCTAATATGCACCATTTTCGTCATAAGTTTGACGTATGCCATTGAACTGACAAAGAATAACATTTATAAGACAGCTTTATCCAAGTTGCCATCGCTGAAAAAGTTAAGCAATTGGCTCGGTACAAGAATGACTGACAAAATCAGCTGGTACATAAAAGTTTATCCAACATTAGTTTTGGCCGACCGAATACGCTCTTAAAGCCAGATGATCTCGTGTATTGTTGTCCTTTTCTTTCTGCCAAGCACTGACAGAGACAGCGTATGTTTCAGAAAGCCCCTAACTTTAAGTAACGAATTCGGCCATTAGTTAACTAAAGTATATCTAATGACAAGACTTCTAGATAAAATGAAAAGTTGAAAGTCATTTGAAGAATATCTATACGTCGTATAGTGCAAACAGAGTCATCTGACTGAGTTATATCCACATAATATACATGTAACATACAATAACGTTTGGCTACATTTGTACAGGCGCGGGCCGCGCTACTAAATTTTCTCTAAGTTGCCTTACACTGTGTGATTAAATTGAAGCCAAGCTCGGGTTAAATTAAAATATCTTTCGATTGAATCTGTTACATTATCAAAAAAATAAACAAGATCTTTTCATTCTACGTTCTATCTTTAGCATTTGAACTTCACTTTGCCAGATGGCAGTTGACAGTCCAAGATGGCGCCCCTTGACTTTTTAATCGCACGGCGTGGCGTTTTCGTCTAGTATCGTGTAGGGTAGTAGTTAAGTAAGCACAATGGACCATTGTAACAGCTAGGGTGCACTGTACAGCCTATAACTTAAGCGATCTATCTTAACGGCAGTAGGTTAAAGGTAATATATAATTTGATTCCTTTGCAAAAATACAGGAGTACATTTTTCAGCGCTTAATAAAACGTAGCATAGTTCAGTACATGGATAGCTTTTACATTTTAAAATATATGGCCGGTTTCTTTATGTTTTAATCAAACACACATAAGCCTACTGATATAGTTATATATTTATAAAAACATTATCTAGCCTATCGCGTCTTTGAATTCGCGTTAAAGGTTTTTTAATGTTAATGGTTACAGGGAGCAGCTAGGACGATTGGAGGCAGTTTTTGTAAAATTTCATTATATTTTATGATAATAATTTTATATTTTTAGTAAAAATTTCGTTTAAAATATGCGTAATTTTAATGTACATTTTTATAATATATTTAGTCTTGTTACATTTTAATAGCTGTGAGTATTAGACTACTATATAAATGTTTGTTGATAATTGTTAATTTCTACACATTAAATCATATTTCAATAGATCCTCAAATGATACGATGCTGAAAATAACGCATTTCTTCATAATATGGAATTCACATTAAATCTACTTTCAACTATTGACACTAAGATTAAATTTGACACCTCCATTTATAAGTTTTTTTTAGTGTTAGAAAGACAGAAATCTGGTATAAATAAAGACTATATACCATTGTTGTCTCTGGTCAATAATAATGTGACCCTTTACATCGGTGGCGCCATCTACGATAAGTAATTCTTAATTTAATCACAGTGGCGCCGTCTTCAGAAATTCCACTACCAGTTTCTATACTTGAAGGTGTCAATGCGTATTTGAGAGAAAGTACTGTCAGGACTTGTTCATAGCCAGATTACGAACCTCAGTAATTCGGTCGCGTTATGTCAAACTCAGCAAAACAGAGCGCGACTTAGATGGAATTGGCATATTCCGACCAAATGACATAGCTCCGTCTACTGCGTAGGAATTAATTTCTTTGGTACATTAAATGAGACAGAAGATAACCTTTAACACGTTTTCAAGATGACGGTCTCATGCGATGGAGGTGGTGGGCGGGGCGTCGCGCTCTCGGAAGTCGCGGTCGCGGCGGTCGCGCAGCGAGCTGTTCCGTCGCAGCGACTCCTTGAGCGAGTTGTCGCGCGACTCCACGCGCGACTCGAGCCCGCGACGAGGCGACGAGGTGCTCTCCCTGCATTCTGATGACGATCGCTTGGTGTGCGTGCCTGATAATGTATGGCGTCATGAAATATTAATCAGTAGAATACAATAATAGAATACAACAAACACAGTTGGATATAGCTGTAACGTATCTTGTGTATTTTTTAAATATGATCCTAAAACAAGCTATAACGGAATCGAACAAAAAGTCAAATACATATTTAAAATTCTCGTTTAAATTTAAGGCATAAGTGGAAAAATCAGATTACTAACATTTTACATCATCGTAAATCGTGGTAAATATATATATTTCAATATGGGTATCAAATGAAAGGTTTTGGATAGTACAATGCAATACACTACATAAAATCTAAATCCAAGACGGCCGCTACTAAAAATGGCGGAAATATAGTTTTTTTCAATATGAGTATCAAATTAAAGGTATTAGATAGTACAATGCAATTTTTTAGCGGCGGTCATCTTGAATTTAGATTTCGCATAGTGTATTGAATTGTATGATCCAACACCTTTGATTTGATACCCACATTGAAAAAATGTATATTTTGTGGTATTTTTAAGCGGCGGCCATCTTGGATTTATATTTCGCATAGTGTTTTGCATTGTACTATCCAATACCTTGCATTTGATACCTTATAATTATATATTTTCGCCATTTTAAGTGGCTTCCATCTTGGTTTTAGATTTTGCATAGTGTAATGCATTGTACTATCCAAGACCTTTCATTTGATACCCACATTGCAAAAAATATATTTTTCGTCATTTAAGCGGCGCCCGTCTTGGATTTAGATTTCGCATAGTGTATTGCATTGTACTATCCAAGAACTTCATACCAAATTTCAAATCAATTAGTTCGATCAGCGAAAGGGAATAAGGATCAGAAACACCGGGATCGATGTTTCACGTCGGTTGTCTGTGAGACCTTAGTACCTCTTCTGTCAAGCCGGTCCATTTATGCCAAAGCATTCCTATTTGCACGGTTTTTTTTCTAATTTTAATAACCTAGGTAGTAGAAGTAGTTTAAGCGCATAGAGTATATACTTCTATCTATTATGAGTAATTCAGTAATTTTCCTAAAATTTGTCAGAACAACTGTCCGAGCCAGCAACTGTAATTACTGTACAGAATTAACGTTCAACAAAAAAAATCCACAAAATCCGTTCAGTAGTTTACCTGTAGGTTCCAAAAACGACAAAAGATACTCCTACTCAATCGCCTTTTTTTCTAAGACGAAAAATTGTATCAATTTACTATAAATATATTAATTATGTAATAAATATCGAAACCAAACTTTATTAATCCGCTATATATTATTATTAATCTATCTCTATATATTAATCCGCAATTAATTGCTTTGTGTACAAAAAATATATATACAATAACCATAATGTCAGAGTAATTAATTGCGAAGCAATCAGATTACATTGCTCGCAAACTACTCTGAAATCGGATTAATAATTAGATTAACGAGTATTTTAATTGTGCCCATCTCTGCTATTCACAACTTATATGACAGATAAAGAAATAAATTAATAAGAACTTGTTGCACCGCTTTCGTTATGGTGTTGGATAGCGCGTGTCAGATATATGGTGAATAGCCTATATGTGGCATTTATCAGGAAGTGATGAAACAACCTCATAACGTCCGATTGGTAATATAGCATATAAGCTCCCTGGTACTGGTTTCTCAATCAGACAGATTTATCTGGCAGATATTATATTGTTTGTTGAATTTCTGAAGCTTTATATGTGATGAAGAGATGGAAGATTTCAACTGGAACTCTATACATTGTAAGTCAAACCTATTTGAATTCTATATAAGTATGCTTGGCGTATTTATAGTCATGATGATCCATACAAATATTATAAATGAGAATAATATATTTGTTTGTCCTTCCTTCACGCCCTAACGAAGCGACCAATCGACTTAATTTTGCTATTGGTTGAGTTATAAAGAGTGAAGAGTAACATAAGCTACTTTTTCACGAGAGCGAAGCCGCGTGTGAAAGCGAGTATAGTATAATTACCGGTGACGTCCCTGCCGCAGCTCATAATCTCGTGGTCGAGTGAGGTGGAGGCGGGTTCCGCGGCGCGTCTGCCGCGACCGCCTTGCTGCAATCGGACGACTGATCACATACATACATATATCGGATGCGCGATACGACTTATCGGACACGTCAGAAATCTGATGTTTTAAAAAAATGGCTATATTTTGAGAAGCTAGACATTTAGTCATTTACCATAAATAATAACAGAAAAGCAAGATATTGACAACTTTCGTCGTTTTGTATAGAAATTATAGACGACTGTTAATATATAAATTTACAACGAATGATACTTTGTTTCAAGTTAAGCTTGCTTCTATTTCCATTAAGATGTCTCCTTGTTTTAGAGTTACAAATGAGTACTTACAACGGAAACATTTTGTATTTGTTAACGTAGAAGAAATCGATATCTATGTTATGTGAATTCCATTATCAATTACTTTTTTGTTAATGATAACAATAAATACTTACTTTGTATCCACTAGAACCGCTAGTAACAGACGAACTGGATCCCAGTGGGTGTGTTCCGTTCTGTGGATAAATTTACAGTTCGCTTTATTACGGATACATAACAGACGTTGTACACAATTCACTGGGAAAGCATTAATTTAAGTTAAATCATTAAAGGCACCAATGTAAGGCTGTATTTATTTTTATTTATTTTTCCTTCAGAGACATAATCAACAAAGGTTAGTAAGTTGAATGTTCATCCAACTTACTTGAGCGTTTCTTTACAAAACCATATTGCTCATTAATAAATCTTTTAGAGTAGAAACAGTAAGCATTGTTATATATCAATCGTTCTCTTCTTTTAACATCATCGGGTGCATAATTTTTAGAGAGGTCTGTAGTTTAAATATCAGATCGGTTGCCACCTTTGAAGCCTGGCGATATAAAGGTGGACTTCCAGATTTTAGGCCCCTCAACCCTTACAACGGAGCGATTCAATAATATTATGGGAGGTTTAGTTAGGGAATCAAAGCAAACGATGAATTAAGATAGATATGATGAATAAGATAGCCGGAATGTTATTTACAGCCCTTTTTAAGGTCGATATTTTTTAGAAGATCTCGGACAGTATCGGAGGTTATAATTATTATGTTATTCAAAGAATAATAAATAGAATCATGGTGAGGATTTGTGTTGATCATTGATGCATTGTGTATTTCTATATTAAAAAGTCAATTGACTAATACAGTTTCTACAGACAATCAAATTTTTTTCCAACAAATGTTGATCAAAACGTACCCCTGAGGTACCCCTTTTTGGAATATAATATCTTATTTTCTATCGTGTATAGAATATACTACTTTCTGACTGTTTATCCACCAAAAAAAATGTTTACCCACTTGTAGGACCGTAGCCGTCATAGCGCACAACTGAGGTGATCTCTCAAAACTAACCTGGTCGAGCTGATCGATGGAGGTGTGCGAGGTATGTGAGGTGGGGCTCTTAACGGCGTCGAAGACGGACGAGTCGCTGTCGTGGTCTGACTGCTGCTGCGGCGTCTCCGGACTGTCCGGGATCTCGCCGGCCGCTGGAATTATCATGATTTCGTATATTATGTTTAAAGGATATTACGTAGGTAGGGACGCAAGCTAGCACGCTCGGTAATAAAAAGTGAAAATATAAGGCCATTGGAAGATATTCGAGCATTTTATTTGTGTTATTTCTACTATCCGTCAAGTGGTTAATAAATAGGAACCAATTTCCTCGATAGTACATACCGTGGGGGTGTATAGTCCGTCGTTGCGCGCGCGGCGACGGCGGGTGTAGCGCGGGCGCCCGCCCCGCCCCCGGCGCGCGACACACCGCCGCCTGCACCACCTCGCACACGCGACGGAAACGGCGTATGTTGCCTGCAACACGGAGGAATTTGAGCTTTATCACTATAAGGTAAAAGCCATAATACCTTTCGTGTGTGTTCGAGAGAGGAAAGATTTGTGTCGTCCGTAATTCCTAAAGTCCTGCTATAATTGAAGACGTAATAAACACATGGGCCTATATCTTACGTCTTACCTTCAAGCAATTGCCAAGTTTTTCTATTTTTTTTAGAAATCTTGTCACTTACCCATTAAATCATCAAGGTATTTTATCTAGCTGAACATATAAGCAAAACTTTTTTTTTTAAATTTAAATCATTTTTATAGTCCAAAAGCCACTTTTTATGCAACAAAAGTTTTTAAATTGTTAGTTATCTGTTTCTTTCACTTATGTCTTTAATTTCAGTTAACGTGTACTAACAGACGGAGTTGTTTAAGGTAAGACCGCATAATACGACACCAAACGGCTTCGACTGGACACGGCACTGCAATTTCTACGACACCGACGGTAATGACAACGTTAATTTAATATTTAATGAAGCTAATTCCATGAACGTGGAAAGTCGTTCAGAGCTACAGTCGAAGCCGAACTAGCATAGCTTACACTTTCAATCCGTTACTATATTTGCTCAAGATTGGCGGTATGGCTCATTAACACTCTGTCAGAAAAATTGTCATTTTCATACAACAAAACGCGATTGTCAACAAAGTGTTTTGTTGTCACTTTGTTGTTGACAATCGTTTGTAAGAAATTTGACAGAAGGTTAATGAACCATACCGCCAATCTTACGCACCAAGACAATACATTACTGGATCTTCTGTAGGTTAATAAGTATGAGAAGCCAATATCCCGCAGGACCTAAGTGTGTTCTTAGGGATATTACAATACTTAAAGTGGAGTATAGTATAGTGGAGTAGAGTAGCGAAATAATTCACAGGTTTATATAACTCACCCGAAAGCAATGTGAAAGTGATGGCGTACAAATATTCCTTGCCGTTCTCGCCTGGCGCCTTCGTTATCGTCGATATATCAACCTGAAAATGCAACACACAGATTAAACAACAATTTCATACACAAAAGTTTGCAAATTATTGCTTAACACTCAACCACAACCTCTATTGTCATGTTGCTGTTCCCATACCATATTGCGAGTTAGTTACTTACGCCGGTTCTTCTCGCCGGGTTAGTTCCCGAACCGGTAATAGGCACAGTAGTCTCAACGTTCAGAAAACGTACTTAAAGTACTTATTTTGAATAAAAAGATTTTGATTTTGATATAAGCTAAATTCGCTCAGTATACTAGCACTTGTGCTATCAAAGAGTGACGCTGTCTATGCGTGGACCAGTGACGTAACTACAAGGTGGCAAGCTGGCAAAATGCCACAGGCTCCCAGCTGGAAGGGGCCCCCGATCAGCCCCCCTAGACAAGTGGCAAGCGATTATTTTTTACAATATTCGCTTGACGTGTTTTTGTATTGGTTTGACATAGTGGAACGAAAACGAATCTGTCATGGGCCTCGAACGGTATAGTTACGCCACTGGCGTGGACCTACTTGTATTATGTCGAGGCAACTTAATAAAAAATTGAATTGAAACAACCCGATCAAACGACGCAGGTCCGCTGTATACCTATAAATCAATTTCTTCGAGTGTACATACCCCAATAGGGAATATGCATGGTTTTTTATTATTTAATTAAATAAATCTTACGTTATTGAAAAACGATGTAGTCCAAT
>JAOTAV010022398.1:0-22609 GCA_026546445.1 Cyclargus thomasi
TCCGTCGGCGGGATTCGAACCCGCGACCTCCGGCTTAAGCTACCAACGCGCTTACCAACTGAGCCACAGAGGTCGTCAAGTACCAATTGCGACTTAACTAGACACTTGACAAATTCATTTTGGAAAAATGTAAAAAAAATGTCCAAAAACAGCAACAGAAAACTAGCCAAATATTACCGATAGAAGCATCGATATTTTAACCAAATTTTAGAAAATTTTCTGTTGCTGTCACTGACCTCTATAATAGAGGTCTGTAGTTGCTGTTGTTGCATATTTTGTTATGTTTTTTTGTATTTTTCCAATGAATTTGTCAAGGTCATGTGCCTAGTTAAGTCGCACATGTAATACTTAATATTTGTCATGTCGTCAAGCACATTAACATTAGCTAATGGAGTGCTATAAAGTACCCAGAAGTGATTTGTGTATGAAAGTGTCAGACTTAATATCACCATTGTTGGCTTCTATGAGATCCAACTTTTTACCCCGGCACCCCAACTTTTCATTTTCCCGTGACATTTTCGTAATGTGTTTTTTCCAAGTCCTTCCCGGTTTTTCATAAACGTATCCCGCGATTTCATTACGATGCTGTGACACGGAACCTTTATGAAATTTGGAAAACCTTGAATAATATTTTTAGGAATTTTAGGATTCTCTACCAAATTTATAGGATAATTTTGGCTATATTTTAACGATGTTTCTTTAGTGTGTGTCGTTATACACACAAATCTCAGTCGTGGATTACCTAAATTATAAACCATATCCAAACCTAGTCCTATTTTAGATTTATTTTATATGTTTTAATTATTTTATATCGAGATTACGAGCCTGTTTCACCGCTTCCTCATTAGTTTCGGATAGGCTATCCACAACTTTTTTGAACGATTCTCCATATTTCATCTGTGAGATAATTTATGGATACCTTTCTGTCACTTACCAAGGAGCGGTATATTAGGCCTTAAAAATAAATGTGTTTTATAATCTTTATTATGACGTCAAGGCCAGTTTCAAAGTGACATAATTTTTTAACTGTCAAATTATTGTGCTCGGCTCTTGTTCCTCGTTTATCTTCCGTTCAGTCCTAATTTGATAAAATAATAATTAAAACATGGAAAGCAAAGAGAATGAAGACGTATGCGACGAAAACGAGAGACCAGCCAGTTTTGTAATACAAAGATTTTACAAAAATGATATACTAAAGGGAAAATCGTCGAACCGTTTCAAAAGCGTTACGAAAATATGGACTGATTTGCTTACAAGGAAAAACTATGTCCCTGTGGGAATTTTATTGGATATAATTAAAGGTTTCCAACATTTCTAATGAATACTTTTTGTTTAGTTTATTAGTAGCTGTGTTATAGACACTCATATTATTTATAAAAACCACATAAGGGCTCCTTATTCCGAAACTTACACCGACCGAAAAGACGGTGGCCGCGGAGTCGCGTCGCTTCCTCTTCTTGTAGGTATTTAGGAATCATCATTTGGAAAATAACACTAAATTATGAATTTAAGCGAGTTCCACTAGATAAATACTGAAACTTGATTTAAATTAGGTCCATTAGTTTAATCTCTTAAGAGTAGATTTGAAATGTTTTTTTTTTTAAAGTGACAACTATTCTATTAGCAAATTTCACTCTGATATATCCACAACTAACACATTTTTTTTTCAGAATATTAGTTCAATTCATAACTGATTTGTATTGATTTCAAAGACGGCATTAAACTATCCGTTTCTCTTAATTTACGCGCTTATTTAGGCGCTCTTAATTTACTATTTCCACTGTAATGTTTTGCAGTTTCACAAATCTAAATATTTACAGAATGAACAGTCGTATACAATGTGTATACTTTATAAGAATACACTTTCAAATATTTATAGTGCATAATACGTGGCTAATTTTAGATCTGCGACTACCTGCCAGTGTTATGAGAAACATCGTAGATCCTATGGAAGGTTCGGAAGATATAATTGCAAAAACAGTAAGTTAATATACATAATATTACCTGTATAATAATACTTTATTGTATTGTTATACACATGAATACAATAAGTAGGTACAGTTCCGTCTATTCCGAGACAAAACTTTCCCTAGAGAACGTAAGCACTTATTTGGACGAAGATGTAGGTAACTGGTTTATGTAACAATCATATTTAATACAATAAATGCAAAAAAAGGGTTAGTACTTCATGTAAATATAAAGCAGTGAAACTATTTTGGCTGAAATTTGATATAGAGATATTTTAGTACCGGGGGACATAGGATACTTTTTATCCCGAAAAAATTTACGGCTCCCGCATGATTAACGTATTGTTACGTGTTGTTACGGGTAGTTGCGGGTATTATCTAGTTTCTAATATTTACCCGAATATAATTCATAGTATAAGGACTTACGGCCTCTACGGCGTCTCTCGGCCATAGCTAGAGAAAATGCGGCGATTTGTCGAGAAAACATTCATACAATTTTTTGCAATAAAAGCGCTCTGCGACAAAAGTGTAACTACTGAAAACTGCTAAGGCGTAAACTTTCACACTTTATAATTGTAAATTATGGAGGTTTAGCGTCTCTCATAATATATTATGGCAAAATGGCAAAGTATGGCGTATTAAAGATGATAAAGTCGGCACTCAACATAAATATTAAACGTAAATAACGGGCCCCTGAACATTGTAGCGCTTCCGAGACTAATATTATGAAATTTTTATGTCGGAAATGACTACCGAATGTGTTAACATTAAACATGTTAACACCTTTCTTGCTTTGGAGCATTAGGATTATCGAAGAATTACCTTTACTTTTGAGCGTTCGTAGCCTAGTGGGTACCTTTGGTTCGTACTCGAGAGGGTGCAGTTCAAATCCGGGTGGAGCCATGCACCAATGAGACATTTTCCGATCTCATTGCCGTGGGAGAATCAAGCTTCTAAGCCTAACAGAAACTGTTTCGTTCAGTGAGTGAGTTTACTGGTGACCCAACTTTCCTAATCCCCCTATCCCTGTAGCCGTATAAAGCCGGCGACGCACTTGCAAATCTTCGGAGTGATGAGTATCCATGGGTGATATGACGGCAGTTGCTTTCCATTAGGTAACCCACCTGGCTTGCTTACCACCTAAATGTCATAAAAAAGTGCAAAATAAATGAGTATATAGTCTTTTATGAATGAATAGGCTAAGAAATTGGGGAAAGTGAATAAAGATAGAGAGCAAAGCGAACGGAGTTTGGCCTCTGATAAACTCGCTAGATGAAAAGCCGAGCAAGCGATGTTTCACGTCAATTTTATGTGGGCCCATTCGTGTCCAATGGTTTTTCCTATGTCAAATAAGTAATCGAGGTGAGAGTGTCCTCTGCACTTCCCCATTGATAATTTAAAAAAAACATATGCACGGTGTATATGCCTACATTTGCGCTGTAATGTTTATAGATATCGAGAGGAGCGTGGAATACTAATATTATTTTAAAATATGCCTAAATCTTGCATATTTTTAATAAATAAAAGGGCAAAGCACTCTACAATATTTAGACATGACACGATAATCATACAAGAAATACTCTTTTTTATTTGATGGCCTGGTAACGAGACCTTTATCCAAAATTGAAGTCTGTGATTGAATTTAGAATAGTTTACTCTATGTCCTCAACGCTAAGTATTTAAATATTTATGGTCGAATTGTGACTACAGGGTGACCTCTAGTTATTATAATTTTGTCCGCATTTGTTCCAAAAGCTAAGAGATTTTGGAACAAATACTTGAGTAGGTCATCTGTAGTACTTTTGTCACAGCGTGTATGGTGAACGGCGTATTAAAAGCCGAAAGGCGAAGTATTTTCTGAAATACTGTATGAAAGGAAGCCTCGACAACGCCTGATAAATGATTTCGACTCTTTAAGGCGTGAGCTGTTTATATTCTGTCGGATAATAAATGTGCTATAAGTGAACACCCTTTATACTGTGCCCATACAAATTACTGAGCGATGCCTCATTGTTGGAGCTTATTTTGCTTCGCTTATTTCTTAAGTGAAATAAACATATATACATACTAAATGATGTCGGCAACTTCGTTGCGCAAAAATTCTCCCGTTGCTGAGGCGCTCGCCAATACAAATCAAAACAAAAAAAAATCACTTTTAGCTACTTGCACAGTGGACTCTATATAACGGACACAAACATACCGTAAATTATTATCACTCATTTTTACATTCTGTATAATACCTATACTCAAATAATTTAATATAATTTTGTTCTTAAATAGTACTAGAAGGCATATTTCTGGAGGAGTTTTAGCAATTTGACAAAAAAGATCAAAGATACGCTAAGTGATAAGGGTCAAAATTTCCCGCCCTATTTAGTTACACGTTTTTCAGTATCCCATCAACGAAACGATTGAAATTCTTTCTCATTTACAGTTTTTTATATATTATTTTGTTTAAATCTTAAGCATGTATCATCGAAGAAATCAATCGAAGAAGTCGGAATATGTCAATTCAAAATGTAAGTCGTGATCTGTCGGCTGGATTCGACATAACTCAGCCAACTTAAATCCGCAATCTGGCTCTGAATCAAAATCCATGATTGTAAATAGCAATATAGTATTACTTTGGTACAATTAGGGTACTATTAATATGAAATCCAATTAAAGCTATGTACACAGTCCAAACGTGACACAATAATTGTTGGACTACATTTAGTGAGTAAAGCAGTAAGAGTTTTATCTAAAAGCCTTGCAACAGATGGGTCTCTGAAACCGGCACCTGCGACTTGTTACACTTTGCTACACTTTCACAACTCACAAGTGATCTTGTTTAACATCAGAAACTATTAACACTTCGCGCACATTGTTAACGGGGCATACCGGGCGCGTCGCATTTTTCTAACAATAAATGGCGATGCGCAGCACGCCCCGCCATAGAATGTCCCTTCTTTTACCGCGCTATTATTAAGTAATGTTAAGCTTATTTTAAAAAGTATTTGTTGCAAAATTGGAACTTCAATTCAGATTTATCAGTGAATACACAAACGGTCAGTTTATTACTTAACCCCCTTATTTACAAAAATATATAAACAGTGTTTAACTAATCAAGATTTGCTGTCCTTTTTCTAGAATATTAAAAACGTCATACGACAGAAAATGATCTTGATTATATAAATACTGTTTTAATATATTAATGAATAAGGGAGTTGTTGTGTTGTTTAAGTTAATTTAAAATGGCTGCTCGTTGCAAAGCTGTTGTCTGTTTTATAAAAATACTTTTGTGAGTAAAATAGTACAGCTGATAAATGAAAAGTTTGATGAAACTACCGATGTAGCTAGGTTCGTTAGTTATTAGGACTTTCTACATCACCTATAAAAAGTCAGAAAGTTTCTAGGAATAATCACTTAACACCTCACATCACCCTAAATAAAACTTAATCAAGCATTAATTGATTACTTCCTTACCTTCCCTTAACAATATCTTAATTACTAAAATTTTGTTATCCATTTGTTACTGATACTGTACTAGCTTTTAAACAAAATAGTCAACCATTACTTCATCGTAGATATAAAAATTTGGGGTAATAACGTACTCTTTTACAGATATTCAGATATCTCACACTGAAAATACAGAAGATAAACTTGTGGGAGCATTTCTACAATTTTCCCGAACTGTACGATGAGTTCGATGTGACTCATGTGGTTGAATGTAACGGGGCTGTTATTGAAGATGGTATACTGACCAAGGAGGTGGTGGCTACATGCCTCAGCTGCCTCCACAGGTCACCGCTCTCGGGAGTATATACGTATATCAAGTTGGATTTGGCAACAAAGGTGAAAAAGCCAAATGTCCAGCAGGCCTAAAAAATTCGTAATAACAATATTTCAAAGGAATTGCCCAGTTATTATTTTACTAGATTTAGTTAAAAATTTAATTATTTTTTATAAAATAATTACTTCAAAATAATTTTAAATTGATTATTAAATTCTCGTTTAGCAAAATTAGTAGTTTTATGAAAGAAAAATGACAAAATGAATTGCTCTAATCACTATAGCTGAGTGACCTTTTTAGAGGAGGCAATCTTTGGATCAAGACTCGTGAGTGAGACTGTAACTGCTAAATAAATGTATTCTTAAGCTGATAAATATTTGGTTAGAAATTGTTTATTTTTTTTTTTGATTGGACAAGGATTTTGGATGTGACAATTAAGCCACAATTTCTATTGCTAAAATAATTATTCGAATTATTCATTATTATTTTAGGGTCGTTCCCTTGGCTTAGGGCAAAACCGTCTTAACATCTATTTCCAGACCAATTAACGAGGGCTTTTACGACAGAATCATTTTAAAGGTTTTAAATAAATGACGTATAATTTTTATTGATCACAAAATGTTAAATTAAAATTACGCATTTTAAAAGCATATATTTTATTACTTGATTAAAAACCGATCATTGATTTTAACGATGTTGGTAAGACAAGAGCAAAATCAAAACAAGATGTACAAAATAAGAACCAATTCATTAAATATTTATAATGTACCAAACGTTTTGCAGCGGCTATCGAATATAGACGTACTTCAGCACTACAAGTATCTGGTTTATCTAGATTTATCCTCGAACTGTCTAACTGAAGTGAAAGTTTTATCCGAGTTGGTCTATCTCCAGCACCTCTGCCTGCACTCGAACAGACTTCGAACGGTCCTGGATTACGAAACACGTAAGTGTTTCATAAACTTTAAAACGAAGTATATTTTTCTTAAACTTTGAAAACTTGCGGGGGATTCGATGTAAAATATGTGTGGATGTCGCATGTGCTACTGACAAACAGGTAGTATTTTTCATCGTATATTAATGTTGTTTAGTTTTAATACAAACTTGTATTATATACGCTGGACTGATCATACCTTTTGAAATGACAGCTCTTTACAGAGACGATTTGAGTGTAGAAACAAGTAAGAAAAGAAAGAAATCTGACGTAATTTGCAAATCGTTTTAATTCTATTTTGTTCACGAAGTGTTTAACTAAAAGCTTGACGCGTTGTTTTTTATTTCGTATTTTTTTGATAGTTTATATGGTTTTCTATTTAAAAAGACTTGAAAGTACATAGATAAACTGTAAAAGAGTGTGTGTTATGTAAAATACATTAGTTCCTTTCACGCTCGTCACTGCCATCAGAGCCAAAATACGGCATTTAATCTGCCGTATATTATATTTTATATCACCTTACCTATTAGGCTTATTGTCAGTCCAGCGTTTTTATAATATAAAGGTCAGTAAGTGGTAACGACTACAAATGATCGTAGATTATTTTGTCAGCAGCGTAAAATCCGCACGCCCTCAAGCTTCGCATAAAATGCAGTGCGTAAGTACACATAATCGCATACAACGAATTCTAAAATGCGACGAATTCCAAAATGTGCGATCACTTAAGTGGCTCTTAACCGGTTGTCTGCGGACCACTAGGGGTCCCTGGAATCATCTCAAATGGTCCGCAAACCTAAATTTCTTAGGTACCTGATGAACTTTAAGAAGATGGTATGGAAATGAAAGACGACAGTTACTTGGAAGATACTTTTAATACGCCAAGTAGGTGATCCGCCGCGTAACGCAAGTTTTGTCAAAATATTATCCCTCAAGACTAAAAAGTTGAGAACCACTGGGTTAAGTGATGTGTGAGTTTCATTTGTATAGGAGACAAAGTGTTCCAGTAGGCTTATGTCTTATCTTTCAAAACAAGCTAATATTTCAATCATAAATAACTTAAATCGATGTTCAAATTTGTTAATTCTTTTAGCGCAGTGGCTGCTAACTGAAGTGTACTACGGGCAAAACCACGTCACTGAGATTCGAGATCTGAGTATCTTCTGGTCAATAGCTGTACTAGATTTGTCACATAATCATATCGAATACATCAATGGCCTTGAAAATTTACAGTAAGTACACATATCACAAAGCAAAAAATGGCCTTAAGGCTTTGGTATAACACACACTGCGCGTGTACTCACGCTACAAATATTATCAAAAACGTGCGGGAAACCACTAATTTTTCCGTGAGAAAAAAATATTCAATTTCCTTCCTGGAACTTAAACAATTTTTTAAATATTACAAAAATAGCCTCCTTCCTCGGATACGAGCAGAAAATTATATTTAATTTCTGAATCTCATTCTACATTTGCAACACGTTAATAACGTGGTTCTTGTTGGTAGAAAAATTATTTATTATTGGATCCCCCAAATCGGAAGGCTCGATATAATTAATGGGGTCATCTAGGGTCGCCCTTCGTCTATTTCAGTACGATCTGTCAATTATAGATTATTATTTGTAAAATCTTACTTTGATCTTTATAAAATCTTACATTTCTACTTCATCATTGTTTAGCACTTGATAAATATATATTTCTTTTGATAGCAAATATTGATGACGTTATGGTAGTCACCACTTAAGTATATTTAGTAGACTTGATAGACGTTCCACAGTTAGGTATTTTTTACCATAAATTTGGAAGTGTCTGACTGTATGTCACCTCTGCTGAAAGGTATGGAAATACTTTGAGTCCCGAGGTAAGATATAGGATATTTTTATCTCAGAAAAATGTACCGTTACCCTGTGATAAACGAATTCCAGCGCAAACGAGACGCGATCATCACCTAGCCCATAAAAAATTATAGTAAACGGTCTTGTAGCTTATGTCACCTAGTCCATAAATAAGAGATGAACGGTCTTGTAGCTTGTGAATTGACACGTAGCAGCTCGTAGATCGCTACGGCGCTACGACGTGCTACGCCGCTACGGCCGGCTACGGCGATTTACGGGCTAAAGCTAAAGCCAGCTTAATGTTTTGTGCTTTATGTTTGTACGTGACTGCTACGTACGAGATTTTGTTTTTAATGTGCCTCTCGGATTTATTGTTATAGTAGCCGTAGTTAGAGCTACGGAATTTTTATGAGTTAAAAGTTTTTTAACAATAGCACCAAGTTATTTACTTTTTTTAATTATTGAGACTAACACCGTAACTGTGAAGATGTATCTGTCTTCAAGTTCACGCTTAAATTACAACTAATATCTGAACGGATGACATCTGGACAGATTACTGATATTTTTGGTAAAGTGTGGAATACATCGTGTCCTGGAAAAGGTTTATTTTGATATTGTTAATGTTACAATTACTCTATTATGGTATAAATAAATGTTATTACAACTTATCTTTATAAATCATGAAATAATTTAATGAGTGTTTGGGAATCAACAAAGAAATATACTTTATTGTGCACATTATTTACAATGAAAATTAAACAAGAATGAAAATAATTAATATTTACTAGAGGTGATGACCACAATTGAAATATATTTATGGTCGAATTTAAATCACAAGTTTAAATTCGACCATAAATATTTTTCAATTCAATCAAGATTTCACTTTGGCGTAAAGGTCTCGTTACTGGGTCATTAAACTTTATTAATATTAATAACACACACAGACCATAAACAAAAGAGTATTTTGTGTATGATTATCGTGTCATGTCAAAAAAACAATTTTTTGTAGTATGCGTAGCGTTTTATTTAAAAATATGCAATATTAAAGCATATTTTAAAATAATATTGGTATTCCACGTCCCTTTCTATATCAACTGTAACTAGGAAAAATTTCATGTTTTTGCATCTATGCGTCTTTCGTTAAAAGGGGTACAAAGTTTTCCGCTTGCGTATTAATATAGATTCATCAGACATTAGGCCGTCTGAGATTACTCTAAGACGGCCTTATTATTTTAAAGCTTTTTATTTACAATTCAAAAGAAGTACTTTAATTACAGATTTTTAAGACGTCTGGACTTGTCTTACAACAAGATTCGAAGGCTAGAAAATCTTTCAAACTCGGAACTGTTATGGCTAGATCTATCCCACAACCATATCGCTAGTTTTGAGTGTGACGAAAAAAGAGGTCTCCATACACTCCACCAGCTGGAATATTTAAATGTGGACGAAAACAGGATCGGGACGATGAAAGTATTCTCTGGATGTACGAGGTACTTTTAGAATACTTTCCAAAAATATTTTTGTTGAAGCTTTACGTGGAAAAAATTGTTTTTATTTTAATTTTACTAAGCGCCTGTTTCACCGCTTACATGTAATCTATCCACAATTTTATTTGACAGATGTTGTTTGTATGGAAAATCTGTCATAAAGTTGTGGATAGCCTAACAGAAACTTTATCAGTAAGGTAGGAAGGGTACATATTTCCCTAAATTTCCCGAAATTTAGGAAATATGTTCGTTCTTGTAGTTATTACGTAAGATGTTACTAACACATATTTTTGTAGTCGAGTTATTCTTTTTTTAGAGTCATAATTGAAGACATAAGTGGTAGAAGCGGATAACTAAAACACTATTACAACTTTTGAGTAAATACCAATTTCTTCCTATAAATTTGCAACAAATATTGTAACTTACCTATTTCATTATCTAGGTAGTGTATGTATAGCATCAAATCCACATTTTTAATTTGAAATAATTTTTCTGTTCCCAAAACGTCACTTTACGTAAAAATCCGGCAGAAATTTATATGTTACTTATTTGCTTCTTCCACTTATGTCTTCAATTATAACCATGCGTCGGGTGGGCATGTAAAAAGTCGGTCCTGCGCTTGATCTTTCGCTAGTCGAATCGGTCATCCGTCCCACTGGGTTATGAGAATAAAGGAGGAGAGAGTGCTCCTGTGTCTGCGCACACACTTGGGCACTATAAAATTACTCCTGCGTAACAGATCCCTTTTCTATGATACTGGCCACTGTCGCTAAAACCGGTGTGGGAGGTATTATAATTTAATTATAACTATTAAAACAACACTGAATAGCGTTTACAT
Source organism: Cyclargus thomasi (assembly GCA_026546445.1). NCBI lineage: Eukaryota > Metazoa > Arthropoda > Insecta > Lepidoptera > Lycaenidae > Cyclargus > Cyclargus thomasi. Next base: position 10,831 of record JAOTAV010022398.1, read on the forward strand.
ACGTTTTGGTATAGTAGCAAGTTGGATCCAAAAAAATTTTATAGTTTGGTAGTAGTTGTGGAGTTCATTTTAACTTGTTTCCACAACCTTTTAACATGCTTTAAAGTTTAATCATTGAAGTCTTTATCTTTGTTTCTCAAAACCGTTAAGGTTAAGATCTAATTATCTCCACATGGAGCTGGCATTATTTAACCAACTTCGAAAGAAGTGACGTCATCCTTTCAGCCGAAGTTGGCTAATGACGGCGGCTAATTGCGTAACTTTGTAGCTAATTATGATAACAAAACGTCTACACCACAGATATATTGTGTTTAAGATGATGCAGCAACACAATAGTTGCAAAGTGGTTACGGATAAATAAGAAGTTATGCTAATTTTTTCTGCTTAAAAGATTAACTGTACAACAATTATATTATTTAGTTAAGTCAGTGCCTGCGTTAGTACTGTTATGCAATACCAATAAAATATAAAAATGTTAAAATATTTGCACATAATCTTTTATCATAACATCAAATTGTAGTTAAGTAAAACTTCATGTAAAAAAATGCATTCAAATTTGATTACTCCAAAAAGAAAAAAAAAAACATTTACAACTGACAAACCCTCGCTTCATCTCCACGTGAAAATATCTTTGTCACCCAGATTAAGAGAGCTCCACGCGTGTAACAACGGTTTCGTTGAGCTGCACGAGGTGCCGCTGTGTCTGTGGCAGCTCGCCTGTCTCGTGTCTGTCGACTTGCGAGACAACCCCCTGCGTCGCGACGCCCGCTACAGAGACGTGGCAGTCCGCACCCTGCCGAGTTTGTACCAGCTGGACGGCGAGGTGCTGGATCCCGTTGAGATCGTATGTTGTAATTAAAATTATTATTTTCTAATAGCCGAGCAAACTTCGTTTTGCTTTGTTATGTATTTTCTCAACAACCTTTCCCAAGGCGCCCAATCAATTCGCCAAATCGGCTCAGCCGTTCTCAAGTTCAAGCGAGAGCAACAAAATTCTTAAATTGGATTTTATTTTAATACACAGATGATCATAGTAATATTTTTATTGGGCAATCGATATAAGTAACAATATCATTTTTTTTATATAATAAGGCCGGCCGCAACCGTACACTTTTCATATTAGGTTTCCGAATTCGTTGACTGCAGAATGTATTGAATGCAAAATTAGTTTTTTTTTTTTAATTTTGTCTCGATGCAATACACTCGCTGCCAACGAATTCGGAAATCCTAATAGGGAAAACGTACGTTTGCAGCCATGCTATTTTTAACATCTAAATTGCATACAGCGTTCATCCAAACTGAACATCCGCCCTGACGTGTTCACAATGGCGGAGAGGCGACTTCTACGTCTACTGTACATTCAGCAGCTGAACCGCGCGCGAGTGTCTCCGCACATTCCACCTGCCGATATAGATGCGCCAATAGTGGTGTTAATCGGCCACGAAGCTGTTGGCAGAGGTATAGTGTAGAGATAGTTTAAATTATGTGAGGTTCTGGAACTTTTCATTTAAAATATGTGAATAATCACATTCTTCTTCATCATCCTCTTCGTTACGCCAAGTTTGTAATGTAGGATTTTTAGGTGTTATGTATCTCTTTAGGTATGTACTATAAAGAAAGTTTATTCAGAGTCAGATTGCGGATCTAAGTATTTTTGTTTATATTTAGGGGGACACGGATTTTTTTTATTTTAAGGGGGCAAGCGAGCAGACGTGTTACCTGATGGAAAGCAACATCGTCGTGAATGTCCATACATTCACGACATCCGAAGAGTCGCAAGCGAGTTTTCAGCATTTATGAGGGAATAGGAAATAGAAATAAGGATAGGGGATTACGGAAGTCGGGCCACCCGGTAAACTCACTTACTGAACGAAACACAGGACAACGCCGTTTCACACCAGTTTTCTATGAGGCTGTGATATTACTCCAGTCAAGCCAGCCCATTTGTACCGAAGCATGGCTCTCCCACGGCAATGAGCATCCGTTATTATGTACTTGAGAGCGGAAAATGTTTTATTTTTACACACCTCCACCCGGGTGCGAACCTGCACCCTCTCGAGTGTGAACCAAAGTTGCATTTTATCGGGCGGAAATAATCTCGTTCTCGGTTGACGGACGTTTGTCTGCCAAGAGGTGGACAAACGCCATAAATTATTGTTAAAGTAAAAACTAAGATCATTGCTAACGAGTTGTAAGTAAACAGTTCTTCTGAATACTATTCCCAGAAGTTAGCAGTAAAAGCTTTTGAGGGGACATTTGCATTGCGAATTGCAATACATAACGAATTACGAGATGCTTTTAACAGCGCAAAGTTTGAAATTGGATGCACGACAATACGACTTGTGCTCTCAAGTCTAATTTATCAAAGCGAAAGAAACATGGTATTGAAATTGTAACTAATTTGCAGGCGACCTCGCTCAACGTATTACGGAGAGAAACCAGAAGGTTGAATTTGCGAAGCAGCACACCACATCAAATATCCACTCGAGGGACCATTATAAAGTAACGACAAGAAAAAACTTCGATAACATGCTCATAGCAGGCGACCTTCTAACTTGCAGCAGTGTGGCGGGCGGGACGTGTGGACTGAGTAAGTAATTTTAATAACCAGCCGCCATTTTGTTAAAAAAAAACGGCCAAATGCGAGTTGGATTCGCGCGTAAAGGGTTCCGTACCAATGAAGATCAAAAATTGATAAAACGAATTCTGAAAGTCAAACAATTTTGGCTTTACACTTCTTAACAAGCATTAGCGCTATCTAGACGTACTGCAGCCCCACCTACTACCGAGAAGAAGAAACTTGAAAAAAAACACGTTTGTTGTATGAGAGGCCCTCTTAATTATTATTTTTTTGGTTTTAGTATTTGTTGTTATAACGGCAATAGAAATATATGTTCTGTGATAATTTCAACTTTCTAGGTATTACCGTTTTAAAATACAGTCTAGAGACAGATGGACAGGTAGACATCGAAGTCTTAGTAATAGGGTCCCATTTTTATTCTTTGGGTACGGAACCCTAAAAACGAACAAAATGGCTCCGGTTGGCTCATTTTTGTGCGGACTTTCGCTCATTATAGACTTAATTAGGACGACTGGTATGAGGAAGTTTGGATTATATGACAAAACGGAATTTAGCTGAAAATTCTCTAATGAAATAGCGAGCGAAGCTTGAGTTTTATTACAAATTTAATGTCCAAATTTCAAGAATGATTCGTATTTTATTAGAAAATAATTTTTAAACAGTGTTTGTCTCTTTCTGGAATATTGAAAACGTCACACGACAGAAGGGGACAGCAAACCTTGATTAGGTAAACTTTGCTTAAACATTTTTATGAATAAAGGGGTTAGAGTTTACTAATTTGAATCATAAATTAAATACAAAGAGACGCTCAAACGTTTAAAAATCACAAAATAGTAAATCTATACTATACCAACTAACTTATATTATAAATGTGAAAGTATGTCTGTTTGTTACGTATGATACGTATGATACGTATGATACGTATGATTTTGATAAAGTTTGGTATGGAGATACTTTGAGTGCCCGGGAATATTTTTTTATGCCGGAAAAATGTATAGTTCCGGCGCGATACACGAATTTTGGTGCAACGGAATTGTGGGCATCATCTAATTTTATGTAAAAGGCATGTGCCTTTAGCGTAAACTTATTTAATATGCGACTTCTTTTAAAGACGCAAAAGAATGTTTTCACCGTCTTAACTGAGAATTTAAAACTAATAAGGATTTCCTCGGCCGCTTCTTCTATGTTTTAATAAAATCGGCTTAAATGTTTGCATTTCAAAATATTATTAGATTTTTTTTGATCTAATATTTACATTTTTAGTAGAAACCTTTTTTTTTAATAATAAGAAATATTGCTAGATTACAAAACATTGACCAAGTTTCCAAAACTTTTAGTTGCCGATTGGTCGTTTAAAAAGAGTAGTGTATGGTGAACATACATCTATCAGAGTGCCAAGTGACAGTTTTTTTTCACAATCGACCGTGAACGCGTTTCGCGTTTACTAACATTTTATATGAGATTTGTACAGCGCCGCCTAGCGGTGCTAATGTATTTCTATAATATAAAAAATACGAGTAAACCAGAGTTTACACGTACTAAGTAGATAAGTAGTTAAATAAATTTCAACTTCATTTTAAGTTATTTACATCATGTAAACACAAATTTTACTAGCAAGTAGCAAGTTAAATGACTTAAAATCAAGTTAAAATTTGGTTAACTACTTATTTACCTAATACGTGTAAACCAGACATTACGGTCACATGTACAAATCCTAAATAATGTTAGTATGCGCGAAATGCGTTCACGGTCGAAAGTGAAAAAAAAATCGCACCCGGCACTCTGAACCGAACGAATCGAAGTAATTTTCTCTTTGAATTTGACAGCGAATGATACAGACAAATCCGACGTTTCTGCGCAAGCAAGTGTGCGAGGTTTCATACATCGAATTTTAAAATTGGTTTCCTTCGCCACGTTCGGCTCGTTCGTGCTGATAGATGCACGTTCACCATAATACCAACTTCTTCGTAACATTTACTTTCAGGTCGTGAGCAAGCATCCGTAAGCGTTGGGAAACTAAAGATTGTGATCATGGATTTAGTGGGCGCACTCATGTTGAGGCTGAGAGGATATCGACTGTATTTCATACTCACTTGGTGTTCTGATAAGGAGGCGATGAAGAGGAGACAGGAGGACAGAAAACGGTTTGATTTGGATAGGCGTATATTGTGTAAAATGAAAATTATCCTGTGTGTGTTATCTATGGTTTTATTTTTTTAATGCATGTCCGTTGCGGTCACCTAGATCATAATGTGCGGAGACGAGTTCTTCTTTTTCTTTAATAATCCAAAATCTATTATAGAGCCTCTACTTATTCGTAGATTATCTACTACGTATTTAAGTTCGTCATGATTTTCAATTTTATTAGCCTTACTATAGTGAGGCTTATAAAATTAAACCAAGTAAGTTAACCAAAGGTAATAAAAAAAGTAAACCAAGAACCGATTCGGATAATTTATCATGAAATAATAATATTATTAGTATACAGGCAAGGTTTGCGGGTAAAAGTAACAGCTTATATTTTTATTTCATGCTGAAGTATCAAAACCTATGGTCGCAGGCCAATTGAAGAGGCAACCACGCTTCAGGTCCTTGTTTCCGATCGCATCATCGTTGGTGGTATACTACAGGAGATTATCAGAGTAAGTACTTGCCGTGGGAGATCCGTGCTTCGGCACGAATGGGCCTGCTCGACCGGAGTGATACCACGTCCTCACAGCTAATCCAGCCCATCCCCTTTTCCCTCATAAAGGCCGGCAACGTACTTGCGACTCTTCGGATGTCGCGAGTGTCCATGGGCGACTGTAGTTGCTTACCATCAGGTAAACCGTCTGCTCGCTTGCCCCTAAATATCATAAAAAAGAAATAGTTACCATCAACCCTTATATTATAAATGTAAAAGTTTGTTTATTTTGATGTTAATCCGTCAATTATTGCCTTTAACAAAAGGACGAAATAGATTTTGATGACAGTTGATAAACAGAATATAGAATATTAGCCGACTTAGATAATATGATATACTTTTATTTCCGATTAAATTAATTTTAATGTCTTTTTTTCACGCTGCCAAAATTGCGGGATTATTTTAAACCGTCTTGTATTTTAAACCTTTAGTTAATCGTACCAATACCAACCAAATACTCGCATTAGGCATGTAATGTACTTAATATGACATAATAGGTACAAGTTCAGTTGACAGCTGTTGAACCTTTATTAGCTACGAACCTGACACCTGACTAATTAAAATTGAATTTGGGCTTATCGTTAGTACATCGACGTCTATATTTATAATAACCGGCCGTGTTCGGTAGCGTTTTTGACGCATGCGCTGTGAAATTTTATACTGCGCGACCATGGAGTAACAGTCTGCGTACTAAAATTCACAGATAAAATTTCACAATGCATGCGTCAAAAAACGCAACCAAACACGGTCAATAATATCTGATATAATAAAATACAGCGAATGAATTTACAATCTCGCGATTGATAGAAACTAAAACCATATTATATTATAGTAATAATAACCAACTAAAACTTTTGCTTTTTTTCATAATTTGCGCACTAAAATTCACTATATGGAGCTTAAGATATTTGAAAGAATGTAGGTATGGGAATATTCTTTTGAACCTTTCAATTTCAACACCAAAAAGTGTGACACCCTTAAGCTAGCGCCGAAGGGCGTGCGAGCCCTAGTAGTCTTGTCGCGTAAGCTCTGACCTATATTGACTGACGGTCAATATACCTTTGGTTGGTTCACTCATTCAAACGCAAATTAGAACTAAACTGGTGTAACCAGGTTATATGCGAATTGTCACTTTAAAATATAATCTATGTCCCCAACTTCTCTAACATCTTAATCGATGCCTTACTGCCTCAAACTCGTATTTTAAAAATGGCTACATTTCATTGGTCAAAAAAATCTGACTTTATTTTTTTCCTAGTAATTGTACAGTACTAGATATAAGGTTATTTCATAGATAAGAACTAACTTATCAAATAATCTCATGTGTTGTTTTGTACAATTATTAAGAAAAAAATATAATCGTTTTTTTTTGTCTCCTGAAATGTAGCCATTTTTAAGATACGAGGTTGAGACAGTGAGGCATCGTTATCTCTATACCTATACCCGTAGCCTAATTACACAACAAGGGCAGTCTATTATTTAAAAAAAAATGTTGTCTTGGATGTGTATTAAATACAGGGCCTGATTAACTCAAAGGCTAATAAGGCTGCAGCCTAGGGCGCGAGGATCAGGAGAGGGCGCTAAATGTGTCTCTTTGCATTTGGAAAAGTAGTTTAGGTTGAAAATTCGCCTAGGGCGGTCAACATCAGTCGCTGATTAAATATGTGTATCATATAAATATATTTCCGTTGGTATTGTACCTGTAACACAAGTCCCTCGGGTACTTAGCACGGGGCTAGATTGACGTGGTGTAAAGCGTCCATAGACATTTTTAAAAAAATAACCCTTTATGACTGCCAGGTATACATACTGCCTTTATGCAGGTATAAGATTTTTATATTTTTATAAATTATAAGTGTCTTTGTTATAGGTTGCATTAAACGATAATGATAATGAAGGTCCAAGTTTTTCTACGTTCTCTGCCGAGACCCGTGCGACATGTTGTGCTTGTGATGTTAACTGCAAATGTTGTCACTGCAAACAAGGAGACCCCAGGAAGTATGTCTTCTACTTATTTTTGTTATGTAAATTTTTATTATCTTGTATGACAGCGTTTAAAATTATGTGTAATATTTTAATAAGCTGTCATACATACATAATTAAATAATATTTTTTATATATATTATTTTTATATATTAATAATTGTTATGTAGAGTGTGTATATTGTGTCCCTTGTATTTGGCATTACTCCATTACAATTATGTGTTCTACTTATACAAAAAAAGTTCAAGGTTAAGTAGGTATTTAACCTTAAAATTTATATGTATTTTTTATTATTTCAGAGGCCATTATCCAGATGGTGTCCTGAAAGGTAAAGAAATAGAGTTCCATTGATGTAATTATTTTCTTTTATATTATACTTTATAATAAATTTTATAAACATTATACATTATAAATAAAGTAATAAAATAAATAATACGCACTAAAATTAATAAAACTACTTTCAGGTGAATCATTTTCGTCGTACATACCTACAAGCAGTCCTAAACGAAGCCCGGAAGATGAATGGATGCGTAGACAATGGGTATGTCGTATCCACGGAATAAAGAATCTACTGAGTTCCAACCCCGGATCTAGAGCCGGGGCCCATGCCCGGGCGGCAAGTTCCGAGGGCGCCAAATTCATTATAAGATTAATCATAATTAGTAAATAAATAACGCTGATAGAACAGCAACTAATGCATTATTTCCGGAATGTCTACGTCTTAGCAAACATCTTATAGCTGAAATTATTTAGATGAAAAAGGTTAAAAATAAATGTAAGTAAAAGTTGAAGATTAAGAAGTCATAGCTGCTGGTTTGTTTCTTCCGTGACCGTAGTGCATGCGGTGTGTGTATTATATTTGGTAAAAAAACAACTTCGCAGGTTATAAAGGTGATCCCATGTTTGTCAGCACCGTAAGTGCGATATTTAAATAAATCAAAATCTATCTTTTTTAAGAACTGTAGAGACAATTAATTATGTGCAGTTAAGAAGAGAAGGACATGGACTGTGACGTCAAGTTGATATAAGTTTACACGTTTAGTTTTGAGAGAAAGAAATACTTTTACCGCAAATTAGTTTTTTTTATAATTCTTACTGTATATTTTTACCAACTCCAAAATCATAGACATTCTCTTACACCTATATATCCGTATTTTAAACATTATATTGAAAACTATTTTAATTATGTTTTTATTCCTTTCTGAAGGCTTCGCCAGATAACTTTGTACCAAGTGTGGAAGATGACTACGACTATGAGAACATTCATCGCAACTATCCGGGCATGTTTTGGGACACAGTGAGTACCACAAGCATAAGCGCCATCTATTATTTCCCGTAACAGTCTTCTAAGTCGAGGTTTCTAATGAAGTTTTGTAAAGATTAATCTAAAACCTTCCACTTGACATCAATTTGTTAATCCATACCACGCTACAATTCTCCCTTAAAAACTCTCCGACCACAAAGTCGATTTTTCTAAAATTTTGCACGAAATACTTCTTGAGTTTTGAGATTGTGGAAAGATTTGTTCATGTACGATTTTTCTTTATTTTGTTTTGTATAGATTGCAATGAATGATCCTGATGCAGCCTATAAAAAGCTGAAGATGATTATCAAAAATATTGTTAGTGAACAGAAGAAATTGCATCTTTTTGACTTAAACTTTACAGATCGTAACAACATTTTGTTCAAGAAAAAGATGGAAAAGATTTCCCTGCAATTTGCACAACAGCGTTTATTTTATTAAAAATACATTGTAAAAAGACATTTTTTTATTTTAGTAAATAACCTATTCAATACATAAGTAACATAAAGTGGATGACAAATGCAAATACGCTTAAATATATTTAACTTTTATTTTAAGGTTCAGATAGGTGAATCATTTAAAAACCATAGTGTCGAGCATGGCTCCTAATGACTGCACTATGTTGTTCGCCATCAGGATATCTACTTTTTCTTCTAGATGCCTCTTTGGGTCCTGCTTGCCAACATTCTTAATTGCTAACTGTTCTGGAGTCATCTTCTCCTCATCTTCCAATGCTTTGTTATAATTCTTGGCTAGTTCGAGCATGTCTGTCACTGTGGTCTCATTTATTAAGCAATGCTCCTTGTAATCAGCCAGAGAGAGACCATCCATCCATGACTTTTTATGCAGATTCAGGAGCATTTTTTGCTCAAGCTCATTCTTTCTGTAGTTTATACTGATGGAATAGTAGTGTCGGTTTAGACCGTGGATCAGAGCCTGGACTGACGGCTTCTGTAAGTGGCCCAAGTTAGATGTGGTTTGCCTTGGTTCTTGACCAAGAACCATCATGTTGGGATTTATGAGACGGAAGGCATCAATGACGACTTTACCCTTTACAGACTGGATAGGGTCCACCACCACAGCTACGGCTCTCTCCGACAATGCTTCAAATGACTGCTGGGTGTTTATGTCTACACCGGACAACCAACATCCAAATCCAGGATGGGAGTGATACCTGCAAAATAATGCAACATTTTTAACAGGCTTATATTGTAACAATACTGTCAAGTGATAAAACTGGGAACAGAATTTTTTTATAGTGGCACACTCAGAGATATCAGTATTAGAAAAAAAAAATTTAAATAAAATATGACTTGTCCTATTGTTAAGCCTTATATTTTGTCTTCAACTTAATCCTTTTATCTAATCCTTTAAAGTAAATATATATTTATTTATTTATTATTAATTCTTACAACTATCTTTACAGACATATAATTCAATTCAATAGCGTAGTCATTAGATTAATTAAACATTTATCTTAATTATTTATAATTATGTAAGAATAATATATACTATTCTTTAATAAATTACACATGAATCCACACCAATGAACCCATTACTGATAGTGTCAGTTTTGTGATCTCACAATACAAATAAGTCTAATTTTTTATTGACTTTGTTAAGTATTTGGATTGCCTCTACAATGGGCGAGTATTTTAATAAGTGTGTTAACTAATGTTACTTCATAAATTATGTTAAAACATAATGCATGCTTCCATTTTTATTAAGCAACTTTTGTATCAATTAAATAAGATGAAACTTACCATCCAACAACCATCTCAGGCCGGCCAGTCTGTTTAAGCATGTCCAACATTTTTGCTTGGAAAACGGGATCAACAGCTTCCACTGATACACCAGTACCAGTTTGTGGCATGGCAAATACATCAATGACTCTCACAGTATAATCATCAACAAATTCACCTGTAATATAAAGATAATAAGTTATTTACGATTAATTGTCTAAATACATTAAATAAAAAAGACAAGAAAATCATGCTGGTAGTTATTCTTTAAGAGTAAGGGTACTCAAACTTTATAAAACATTTTTTACAATAATATACTAAATACTAGTTGGGCACCAACAGCAGCAGCAACTTAATTGCACAAAAATTTGTAGATCACGTGATATACAAATTTTTGTGCAATGAAGGAACCATACATTTTCCTGAGGTAAAAAGATTTATTCAAATACAGATAAACAGACAACTTTATTTTGTCTGTTTCTTAGCACCCCCACATTATTTTGTAAAAATATTAAATGTACAGACACTCTTATTTTACTGTTTTATTTATTATATGTATAGATTAGTAGTTCTTACCAAGCATAAGCCCCATAACCTCCATGGGTACTCCAGCTCGGCCGTGTTTCAGCATTTTTAATAAGGCCAGGGAGGAAATGTAAACTTGCTCAGCTGTATCCACCACGGGAGCATCGGTCGGTGGAGGAGGCTGGGAAAGCCCAGGCATTCCCCCTCCGAGACGAAGTAGACGATCCATTATTTATTTAAACTGAAAATAACAAGGATGATATTCAAAATTTGCAACCAAGCGGCCACTACATGAAAGGTGAATGATCGAAAATGCTTACATTTCCCAAACTTTTTGAAGACAATAACACACAGATGTTAGAAATAACAACTAAGTATCAATTGCAACACAAGAAAACCTTTAGTTTTATTTAATTTTCTTTTAGATATTAAAATACATTACAAAGATGACAAAAGCTACTTCGAATTTGACAGTTCCCGTCGTCGCGTCGAAAGTGCAACCTCATGTAGATTATATTGAAAAAATGTTGCCATTATCATTATCAAGTCATACGAGATCTAATAATGCAGTAAATAATCTCATTAACTGCATCATTAGATCTCATTTATCGATTTTATATTTGTTTGACATTGGTCTTAGCATAGAGTCATATAATACATTCATGGGCGTTAATATGAAGAGTTAAAAAAAATCTTGTATATGACGTATGTCATATGTCTTTACAGTTTACACTCTCTTTACTCTTTCGAAATGTCAAATAACAATTAGCAATTAGCATATCCATAATCCAGTGATACAGTTTTGGCCTTTGTCCCAAAGGCTTTGGAAGCCATAAAAAAAGAAGAAGATGGAGTTTTGGCGGGGATTTCAGAGAGTGACGTTGTTAGTTTTGTATTTTTTGTTAAATTTGTGTTATTTCGGTTTTTAATGTGTGATAATGGTAGAATATCGAATATTAAAC
>JAOTAV010022409.1:0-22604 GCA_026546445.1 Cyclargus thomasi
TGGTGGTCGACCGGTTGGTCGCCTAATGGGTCGACCGGTTGGTCGACTGGTTGGTCGACCGGTTGGTCGACGGGTTGGTCGACCGGTCGGTCGACTGGTTGGTCGACCGGTTGGTCGACTAGTTGGTCGACTGGTTGGTCGACTAATTGGTCGACCGATTGATCGACTGGTTGGTCGACTGGTTGGTCGACTGGTTGGTAAACCGGTTGGTCGACTGGTTGGTCGACTGGTTGGTCGACTGGTTGGTCGATCGGTTGGTCAACTAGTTGGTCGACTGGTTGGTCAACTGGTTGGTCGACCGATTGATCGACTGGTTGGTCGACTGGTTGGTCGATCGGTTGGTCGACTAGTTCGTCGACTGGTTGGTCGACTGGTTGGTCGACTGGTTGGTCGACTAGTTGGTCGACTGGTTCGTCGACCGATTGATCGACTGGTTGGTCGACCGGTTGGTCGACTGGTTTGTCGACTGGGTGGTCGACCAATCGGTCGACTGGTTGGTCGACTGGTGGGTCGACTGGTTTGGACAGTTTTATTAAAGATTTGATGAAATTTTTTGATCAGAATCTTCTTAATTTAGTTACTCGTCCAGGTACGGAACAGCCGCTGCTGTCATCTGACGAGCTGGTGACGTCACCTTGCGCAGGCGCGCCGTGTAACAGCACGCAGGTGTGCGTCGTCAACCGCAGCTGCTTGCGCGGCGGTTCGTGCGCGCGGTACACCTGTGTCGATGGTTGTCCTCTTGGTAAGTTTTTTCAATTAACAAAATCTGGTGCTTCGGCAGTGGCACCGCCAAGTCGAGCGCGAAGTAAACACCAACGCATTGTCAGTCCTCTATTTGAGAACCTTTGAAAAATATCAGAAAGCTGAAATTTTCGTCATTTAGTAAGTTTACAACACATTCTTAAAATCCGAAATTTCGAGTCTGTAGGTCATTTATTATTAAAAATAGAACTACATACTTCTTAACGTAAACAAATCCAAACAAAATTCGAAAAAAGAATCATAATTTTTTGTTTGGAATTTAGAATTGACTAAAACTTATATTTCTTGATGATACAATATCTCCATAGATATTTAATTATTTTTGTATTTGTTGCCGTAACGGCAACAAATACAATACAATCTGTGAGAGCCTGGAAATTTTTATTTCTTTAATGTACCCAGTGTCACTTGCGCTATCAACAAACTATATATCCATGAAGCCGTTTAGGCTGCAGAGCGTGCCAAACAATTATACATACAAACATACATAATATTACATACATTCATACTAACATATGTACTCTCGATCGACCTAACCCAAGGAGGGTTAGGTTAGGTTAGCACTGGCGCAGTCGGGTAAAAATGTTAGACTCTTTAAATTTTTAGGAGACGGCAGCAACTACGTAGTCCCCCTAGGGTCGTGGGTTCGAGTGCCGATGCCGTGCGCGTCGCAGCGCGCGTGTGTGAAGGTGTGCGCGTGCGGCGCGCGCGGCCTCGCGCGCTGCCAGCCGCTGCCGCCCGTCGCGCTTGACAACTGCAGGCTGCACGATAATGTAGTTAAGCATGGTGAGTATGAGTCTTAAGGTAAACGCGACACACAATAACTCAAACTAGAGGTGTTTTTGAAATTCGACCATTAATATTTAAATCCATTAATATGTAAAGGTTTCGATACAAGGCCATAAAATTTCATAAACAAAAGAGTATTTCGTGTATGATTATCGTGTCTGGTCAAAATATTGTGTTGTGCGTGTTATAGTGTGCGTAGCGTTATATTTATTAAAAATATTCCACGCTCCTCCTCCATCAGCTATAACTGGGAAATTCATGCTTTTACATCTTTCGTAAAAAGGTGTACAAAGTTTTCCGCTCACGTATATATATATTATTTTATTAGATTTTGTTCAAAATTCCGATCCTCGCTACCAGCGGTAAAGTAAGTTAGTAAAGATAATAATCTGTTTTGATAAATAGCTTATTGATAAATAGCTACAGCAAATCAACAATGATCTTTAAAATATCCTTCCACTTGGTTCCTTAAATCCACATTCCAGGTGTGAAGTACTTCATAGAGTGTAACGCGTGCGCGTGCGTGGCGGGCGAGCGTGTGTGCGCGCGTCGTGCGTGCGTGCGCGCAGGCGGCAACGCGCTGCTAACGCGACTGCCGTGCAACTGCCCACCACATCATCTACCCGTGCGCGCCACCAACACGCTGTTCCCGAACGCGTGTCTCGCTAAGTAAGACTTTACACAAACCAAACAGTTTAAACTTCAAATAGTATTTCTTTATAGTGAGATCACATGTAAAATATTCTCTCTACAGTGACAAAAAAAAAGTAAATGACCAAAAACAAAAAACCCGATTTCAAAAACTGTTGCGATTTAAACAATGCAACCGCTATTTTATTTTTTTTATATTTGTTAATAAATATTTTGAACAAACTTCAGCAATGTTAGACTTATAAATGAATCACGCACCTCCAACAGATGCGCAGGCGCAACGGACGCGGAGCTGCAGTTCGGCGACAGCGTGTGCGGAACGAGTGTGTGCGCGCGCGGCGCAATATGCCTGCCCGCGCGCTCCGTGTGCCTGTCGCGACTGCAGGCGGACTGCCCGCAGCATGTGTGTGGTGAGTTGCAAATCCTGAGTTATAGCTACAACCAAATTTGTGGCTTGCAATTTCGCTAACATAAAAAAATATGTGCTACTTAGCAGTGCTGCAAGCAGGCAGCCTTTGTTGCCATCGCAGGGTACATAATAGTATAATAATTACTATTGTCACTAAATCCCCGATCTAAATGTTTATATTAAAATTAAAGGTGCTATTAATAATATTCGTGATGTAATTTAGGATTATTAGCTGTTGTCCGCGACTCCGTCCGCAAAAAAAATTAAATGCTTATAACACTTAGTGACCCCTTGACAGACCCCGCGATATAAATTTTAAATATTTTTTTTACTTTTTAAAATTGAGCAGTGTCAATGAGTAGCTGTCAAGCGCCGTTTTAGTGCATGCCAATTGCCAGGTATCAGAGATGGCGCTGTATGTGTCAAATGATCTTCAATGTTTTCCTGCATTTCTCTTGAAAATTTTCTGGAATTTTCTTTGCTACAAACCTCACGGAGCCCGAGACATTTCTAACGAATGCAAAACTGTCGAAATCGGTTCGTGCGTTCTTGAGGAAGTTCGTCAGAAAGGAAATACCGATTTTTATATTATAGATTAAGAGCCTGTTTTACAGCTTACTGTTAAAGTTTCTGTTAAGATATCCACAACTTTTTGACAGATTATCCATACAAAATCTGTCAAATAACGTTGTATCTGTCAAATAAATAAGTCTTTTAATACAGATAATCATCTATAAGCGGTGGAAAAGATCCTAAGTGAATTTGAAATAAGGCCTCAGTTTGAATTTGGTAGGCAGTAGCAGCAGCAAGCATTTTTTTACAGCAATAACAGAAAAGGAAATCTGTCGGATTATAACAAACCGGTCGTATCTTTGTTATAAATTTGTAAAATCGAAGTAAATATAGTGAAAATAGTGCATGAAAAGTGTGGTTCATTAAGGTTGACCATGAATTTCCACCATGAATAACAGTACAATCACACGTATTTCTTAGTTTGTCTATATTTTCGTATGTCTACTGACGCCATGCTGACCCTGCAGCTACATACGCGCAAACATCTTTCAATCCAGTCAATCATCCAGTATTTTCATCTGCTGCAACTGTACTAAAGCTATCAGTCCCAGCTTTAATCGTTTTGTTCCAACAGTGGACACCACATCATGCGGTCGTCAGCCAGACTCACCAGTCTGTGACACCGACGGCCGCACTCACTCCAACCCCTGCCACCTCATTGTGAGCGGCAGCAAGCTCGCATACTGGGCACCATGTCTTAGGGGATGCTCGTCGGTAAGTATTTTAGTTACTTGTATAATTTTACTGTATATCATTATCATGGTGAATTATCATTATTGTAACGAAAAATAATAATCAAATTCGGTTCATAAACGGTAAAGTTATATGCGAACAAACGTAAAAGACATATTATATGCTCGAATTGAGAATTTTTTTTTTAATTCGGTCAATATAATATAGATTTTTTTTTTTATTTTACACAATTATTGCCTATATTTTTTATCAGACATTCATGAATGTAGTTATACGTGGTAAAAAGCATTAAAAAGTTTATGCAGGCGATACTACTCTTCTACTATATTCAATACAGTGCATACTGCAAGTACGATCGGGAAATTGAAACAGAGACAGATTGCGGATCTGATTAAGTTGGTGGCGTTATGTCAAACCCAGCCACATATCACGACTTACATGGAAATGACATATTATTCCGACCTAATGACGTAACTGTCTGTCAACTGGCTGTGTTTAAATTTCCCCCATGGTACCATATACTTACAGATAAATTTTCTGTCTTACAGAAGACAATAGTTTGCGGCGTAAACGGAGTAACTTACACATCGGAATGTGCAGCTTGGGCGGAATTCGTCAGCGTGGACTACGTTGGTCCGTGCTACGCAGTGGGACCAATCTCTGACTCGATGGAACCAAAGTGCACCTTCGACAGAATAGTCTGTCCACCTCTAAAGAGAAAGGGATGCCTCGGCTTCACAGCCCCAGGAGCGTGCTGCCCAAAATGTGGCGGGGCACTCCGAATCCTCTATTCGAAGAAACAAATCGATAGAGCCCTATACGGAACCAATATATCAGCTAGCGTTATAAATCTACAAAATGTTCTAAAGGCTCTGGAAAGGCACGTGAAAATAGCAGAGTGCGCGCTAAGAGGATATTTGACCATTGAAATGGAGATTTTCGTTTCCGTCGAATCCATCGTCAAGAATCCAACGGAGTTGCAGTTGAGGGTATGCGTGTTGGAAGCTGAAAAAATTGCTGATCTCATTAATAGGGAGAGTTCTTTAATAAGTATTGATTTAGGTCTCAGTGCGTTATCTTACGCGCTGGTAGTTCATACCCATCCAACTCAGGGTGCTCAAACTTGGACAGTTTCAGCTTTCCTGTTGATATCGTGTTTGACCGCGAGTGTGGTCAGATAGTGGTGATGTAAATACGGCTGTAAATATTTTGTAAATAAGTAATAATGTGTACCAAATATATCGTAGAGTTCTAATTTTTACGCTTTGGTCCAAACTGATTGGATGTTAGATTTTAAAACGTTTTTGGATTCTCTATAAAAGATTTACCAATAAGCCTCTTTAGGGCCCGTATAAACAGTCAGCGCTAAATACTAAAAGTATGATCAAATATAATTTTAAGATGCTATCTCATTTATAAAAAATTATATAGAATATGTTAAATTTGAGATGCTATTTCACTAATAAAGAATTATATGAAAGCATCTCAAAATACGCACCGGAAATTTAAAAAAAATATTAAATTTGATTAAAAAGTAATGTTTATGATCTTTAGGCAGTTGTGATTTCTAAGCTGTTACCAGGTGTCTAAAATAATCTATTAATTTTTCTGAATTAAAGTTGTTCATATTATATAACCGTGAATTTCGTGCCATTTTGATATTACCAATAAGACATCACAAAAGACGTACCTATCACTAAGTTTTATACCAAATATGTTATTGTTATGTTGTTGAGAGCGATGTTTCCAAATATTTTTACTGAGTATATTTATGTGCTATGAATTAAAAGTTATACACCATGATATTATTTTATTTACGATTAACAATACGGAGATTATAATGAAATAAATAATTTATTTGACTAGCTGACGAATAAAGTCCTTCCATTTAATAAAGAGGATTTTGAGTTTCGATACCATTTATTTGCTAGGACTATTTTAAGCGTATCTACTGGAGATTTCTATCTCCAAACGGAAGGGGAATATAATTTTTGCTACATTGATAATAATTTCTCTAATCACACCTTTTAAACTTTGCATTCGTTGTCCGATTGTTTGAGTCTATTCGAAAGCTAGTCTCACTTAATATTAAATCTATAATTGATCACAAAAATTAAGTCTTCTTGTCAAAAAATACGTTAATCCTATCGAGTAGTTGTGTGTCAGTGACAGTTTTGGCTAGCTGCACGAAGCCTGCTTGTAGCACGGGGCAGATCAGGTGGAACCTTTCTAAAGGGAACGTCAGCACCAGCTCCAGATACGCCATGATTATGTTCTGGAAACAGTGCCTCTGCACTTCTGTATCCTGAAAAATGTTACGGTATTTGTAGAACCATAATTAGAAAAAAATGTTTTCACGTATGAAATAAAAAAAAAATTAAAACATATCTTAGATTCTTACGACTTTAAAATGTGTTTTAAACAGTTATACAATTTAACCAAAACCTACTTTCTTCACAATTTAATTGGGTTTTTTTAAACGATACTCACTTTATTTATACTCAATGTTCTCTGCTGCTCAATTTCTGGTGGCACTGGCTGTGGTGGTATAAAAGGCTCTACTGTTTTTAGTTTATCATACGTTGGTCCATCGCATATAGTGATATTAACTTTTCTAGTATTATCTTCAGTTTTATCTGCACTGCTTTGCCTCGTTCTACTTGTACTTGACTTTGAACCATCTCTAACTTTAGGAACTTTTACTTCACTTTCTATATTTTGTTTTTGTATACAATGACTACTTTCGTTATCTTCAGTGCTATCTTTTTGATTTTCAGACTCCTTACATTCGATATTATCATTTTCAATATCTTTTAGATTTTCTGTGTGATCAGAACTTTTACTGCTAAGTTTAAAGTCTGCGAATGTAAACGGTTTTGGGTTATCGACTGGTATCTCTGTGTTTTCGGTAACTTCTTCTCCAGGTAAATGAGCTATTTCTTCAGTTTCAGCAATTATTCTGTTGTTGTAATATTGTTCATAGTTATTTGAGGAATCTGAATCTTCTGAGCTACATGACGCTCTATCTTTAACGTCAAAGGAATCATCAACATCGAAATCTGATACACTTATCAAATGTTTCACATAGTTATTACACAAAAGTTCCCAAGTTGCTTTCAGATCAAATATTTTCATCACAAATTGGTCATATTCTAAAGTCATGTTTAATGTCGTTTTATATATACTAAGAATAACACTTATATCGGCTGGTTCCAATCTGTACATAGAGACGCTACTGAAAAATATTTCTGTCAGAGCTATAATCTTGATAAGCCACGAAGATGCCGTTTGTTTGTAAAGATTAGCGGCATGGTCCAAATTAGAAACTTTCTGTACGAGAAACTTTAATCCTGGCCTCGCGTCGAATTGAATTCCTCTGGAATATGATAATTCCAAGCTTTTAAGAAGTAAATCAATGTTTTTTGTATTTAAAATAAATCTATAGTTACAAACATTTGTGCCACTTTTAAATGTATCAATAAGTATACTGTTAATTCCGTGGAAAACATCCGATGATGCTTGAATAAGAACAGTTGCTATTATTTGGACTAGAATTTGATGAGCTAATAATCCCACAATCAGTCCTCGATTTGGTATTCTGACGGTATAAAGGTCAGGATTTAGTGAATTTATAGACTCTTGAAGATAAATCAAATAGATATAACTCCTGTCGTCGATAAGATTTTGTTGTGAATTCTTTGCTGAAGTTTTTAGTTGGTTATCAGCTTTTGGTTGATCAGTAAGAAATACTTGTTGAGCCATAGCATGTAATCTTACATTATCATTTACTGTACAATCTCTTCTAGCTGCTACTTTAACGATAGCTAGGTCTCCATAAAAACTATTAGAGTTTTCCTTGAAGGCATAAGTTAATTGTTTCAACGGACTAAGGCTAACATTACAAGCACGATGTAAACTCGTACAAATAATTTCCCATTGGTTATCAGTCAAGAGATGTCCCGATGTTAAAATAATATGCCTTATACACGACGCCCCTAATCTAGCGACGGGCTCCTGTGGTTGCGCTATACATTCTACTAAAATCAACATTATTTGCTTTAGAGCAAAAGTAGCTTCTACACTCTCTATGGGATCTACTGATTTATCACTATCCTCGTCCAGTCTTTCAATGTTAATTTGTTGTAAAAGGTGCAGATATGTAACGATAGTATCTGTTGTCATCCCACAACATTGTTTAAAATTTGGCATAACATTGTCCCAATTCGTATGTACGTTTGCAATTTGTCGCAGCCAATTCTGTACTGTCGGCAGTAGCAGATGATTTATACAATGGAGTCCAAAATGCGTCCCTGGGACTTCAGCAATATTCTTTAACAACTTGAATAGAGTTTCCATTGCGGCCGGTTGGTTTTTCTTGGAACAGACTACAGTAGCGGAAACTAATCCTTCTATCAAAACGTACCACACTTTGAGAATATTGCTCGGCTTGTCTAACTTCAAAAGGCAGTTATTGGTAGTGTTAGATGGTGGAAGACTCGTCGACAATTTCCTATATGAAAACAGTTCTTCGTCGCAATTTTCATTCACAATATATTTTGTTACATCTAGTGAATTGCTCGGTATAATAGGATCAACCACCGATAAAGGCAAATCGCCTTTGATGCGATTACCTGTGTTAAATATTGGACACTTTGGCATATTGTACATCATACTCAGAATATCAGCGCAGTTTTCTAAATGATATAACGCTTCTCTGCACATGTCTACAATTACTTTTTCAGACTTCTCTTCACTTAGTGGTATAAATTTGCTGTTCTTTGAGAACTTTAGACTTAAGCTAGGCTTTGACTGTGGAGGATTAACACTCTTTTTAGGTTTTCCTTCGGTTGCCTGAGTTTCCTCATAGTGAAGACCTTTGATGTGACTGAGAAGACAAAGTATACAGTCTAGTGCGGCATTGGCGAAAACGAGAGTATTGTCTGTATTTAGGAACACTTTAAATATTTCTAGTACTGCAGAATACTGATTGGCATTATTAGCTGCTCTTAGAGTATTAAATAGAGGACGCCAGCCAGATCTTATTTCCATTCTGTTCGTCTCTACAAACTCACAAATGCATGAAATTATTTGTTCCTAAAACAAATAACAATTTATTACCTTTCATACAATATAATCTTTGGTAAGCTATAATTTTTATATAATATTGTATGGTAAGAAAAATAGTACCTGAATATCGTCATCACATAATTCCAAACATAGAAGATTTTCAAATGGTTTCAGGAGAGCCTCATTGAAGTGGAAATGCGGAAGCTCTACTTGCTGGTTGAGCAATGTTGTAGCACAATCGTGAAGACATTGGATCGCTAGACTCGAAATGTGAATGTCCTTGTGACAGGCTGCCTGTATACAAAAAAAATTACAGTTTTGAGTTTCCAGTGATTTCAGAATTTCTTCTCCTAGACGTTTTGTCAAAATACTCTTCACAAATCGTGGAAAATGGAAAGCTACTTAGAAATGTAACTCTCGAGTTTCCACGATTTGTCTGAGCCCCTAAGGTATAATTTTTATCTACTTTTGAACCTCTAAGCTTTAATGCGAGAAGCCAACGGTCGCGCTGCACGCTGGTAGCGCACCGTGATGTCTATTCTGCTTAAATTTCTCTTGAAGAATAAGTTTTAGAATTTAATACCAATATTTTTATATACCTGCATAAAATGCGGCGCGACCACCGTCCATATCGCCATTCTATGCGCTAACGGTCGCGCGGCACGCAGACAGCGCAGCGCGACATCACCGGCGCGGCACAGCGCGCGGGACGCCTCGCCGCCTGTGACCGGCTTGCGCGGGCTGCGGCGCCACCATACTGTGTTGTTGTTGGCTATGTCTTGTTCCCAAGTTGAGAACAGCTGAAGAACATAAAAATGCCGGGTTTTAGTAGTAGTTATCGTAACTTGTGGTTAGTAAAATTATGAGGTGATAGCATAAAAAATGTGGCTAATAGCAAAATTTCTCTACCAAGTTTTTTAGTATGAATGCCAGTTTCACAATTGTATCTAAGTTTAGCAAATTAAGATTTTTAGCAATATTCCGTAAAATTAACCTCAACCTGTAAGTAAAAATACAGGTTGAGAACCTCTCAACCCGTATTTTTATTGTTAAACTGAAAGCTATGGATTTCCGCAAAGTAACGCCTGATTCTATTAAATAATTATTGTCTCTAATTTAAATCTATTTATATGAGAAATCTGAGAACTCTCTTTTGTCGTTTGTCGTTGTTGTGTAAAGTCGGTTAAAAATAAGGCGTTAAGTGACATGCACGTTTATGCATTATGTCTTATCTGCCTAGAGTATGGACACTTTCTTGCACTTTTTTTAAAAAATAAAACTAATTTCTTGCAATGTTACCAATCGATGATGCTGCTGCAGCAATCTCTCGAGCGCGGCACGTAATGTCGGCAGTGTAGTGGTGGCGGCAAGTCGCGTGAATAGCGCGTCGGCAGCACTCGATAACGCGCAGCAAACACGCGCGGCACTCGAACAGCTTATCAGCTCACCACTCTGAAATTTTATAATTTTTCCACGTAGATGCAACACTAACTGGAGTAGGATTGTCCTTCTTGATTTGTATAAGAAAAAAAAACCACGTTGGCTCGCCCTCCGAGCTTTTAGCAAAGAATTGATACAAAATGACGAATGATTTTTTTTTATTACCTCTTGACGACAAGCTTCTACTATTTTGGAAACGGACATCTCACTGCTGCTGTTGTTCTCAAACACTGGCTGCAGGAAATTGAACACGTCCACACTATAAAAAATAATAAAAAGAGTCAAATAGGGAGATATAGTGGATATAACTTTGTATATAATATATAATAGCAAAAATTTAAGCTTAGTAACGAAGATACGTAGCTTAAATAATCAATGAACCAACAAATAAATGTACACTATTCAAGTATAACGAAGTTTAATTTTGCTTATATTAAAAACATCTACAGCCGCATATAGTCAGTCACCTCCTTTTTAAAAAACGTTTAAAATAACCACAGCAGGTTCACTCACCACGTCTCGTCATCCTTATCTAGCACAAGCTTCGCATCAGCCTGGAGTATGGAGACGGTCTTGCGTCCAGCCTGCATGGCGACTATTGGCGTCGCGTTGTTCCCCTGCTGACCGAACAGGGAATGCTCGAAACTGGACACGTATTGGCACGCCGCGAATATGTGCTCCCAGCATTCTGGTGCTTTAGAACCAAGTTCTAGACCACCTAAAAGTGGAATCGATAGGCATGAGTTAGATTTTTGCGTATATATTATGCTAGCAACGTTACGGTGCTATGGAGCCTAATTATATACCACCAAGAGTTAGAATATATAGAGTTTCAAAGATCAACTGATATCCAATACATCAGTTAATGATAATGTCACTGATGAAGTGGATAAATCAGTGTACACATTCAACAACAAACACAAAAATGTTTATTTTTCAATATCACCAACGTTGGTAAAAATTGAAATAACAAAAACGAAGAAATGAAGGATCATTTTAGTTATTTACCTGATATAAGAATATCCAATGATAGCGCGTGTGTGGACAATATTTTGCCGTTCGCTGGTTGGGATATTGCTGAGTTTGCCAGAAGAGCCAGAATGCTGCTGCAACGGTTTTGAAGATGCAACGTTGTGCTGATTCTTGCTGCCTGAAAGTATTTTTTAGTTTTGCACACGCTTTTTCAATTTCCACACTATTTAATATAAAATATTTTTCTCTAACTCATAAAAGTTTGTATAAAATATAAAATAGTTGGCAACTGACAGTTCTTTATTACTTTATCAAGCTATTTGTCGTCTAAGCAGTGACGAGTTCGATATAACCTGACTAAATAATATTGGACCGACATTTGTTTTAATCAATTTCTCTTATAATAAGATCTTCAAAAGTAATAAAAGATTTAGGACTTTACCTTATGTAGTCCTTCCAAGCACTGTATAGTAAGTCCTTCCCAAGCAATTCTCTTCCTCTTCCCGAAAGTTTTAATCTTCTTTGATATCATTCCTCTCAGTTTGTTCTTTCTGTTCCTGTACCCCGTGAGCGGCACACTCAGCACCGTCACCATGGAGTCCCAGATACACGTTAATATTCTGAAAATTAAAAAATATATTTAACTAATTTATTTATTAGGCCCACATTTTAATTACAATAGCTTGATTTAATATTTCAGAAAATTTAATAAGTGGCAAAGAAACTGATAGTAACTCCTAGTAACTAGATATTGTAAATTTTCAAATGTAGATTGCACCATTTAAGGATGCTGTTTAGTCCAGCGACTATTTTGTCAGTACCTTCTAGCCCAACGCAGACTAGCTTGATGTTGCTGTGTATCGTTAGTGTTGTTGTAGATCATGGACGCCTCTTTCAGTTTCTGCCAATCTGACATTACTGGATTCTGATCTAATCCACCAAGATCTGTAAAAAGTAGAATTTGGAAAATTCCCATTCTCAAGCACTAAAAAGATAAGAGTATACTCGAATCGACTAAAACTAATTTTCTATAGCTTTCAAGCATTATAATAAACGTTATACGTAATCATTATAAGTTTAGAAGTTACGATGATCTGATATTGTATATACAAGCAGAGAAGTCGAAACAGATACAGATCGTGGATCTAAGTAATTTGGTCGGGCTATGTCAAACTCAGCCGACAGATCACGACTAACTGGAATTGACATATTTCGATAATTTTACGACTATACCTGATAGCAAATGTATGAGTGGATGTTCAGCCGTCGGTACGTCCTTCAGCAGGTCCGTAGCCAACACTTGCTGGTACAGCTCCCGGAGCCACGTCGCTGATAGATACACCAATACTCCACTGTTTTGGACGTCATCCACGAACTCGTCTTCTGTTAACGGTACTTGGTTCTTCTGGAAATTGTTTTTTTTATAAGATTTCTAGGTACTGGTATTACGAATTTTTTATTTCTATTTGGATAAAGCTGTTTTTCCAAACCGTATGTTCTTTATTTTGTTTATATATACAGGAAGAGAAAAGGCAACATATTCAAATGGGTTTCAACACATTCTTCGTTATTATAATTCTTATTTAATTTAGAATTTTCATACAACTGAATGTGGATTAAATTGTAGACCTTTTGAAAGGTAGAAGTAGAGCAGGTTTCTACTATATATACGACAATGGCAAAATCATAAAATATATAACTTACATCATCATCAGTATAATATCTTGCCCGTCTTTGTTTTAATGTAAGCAATAGAGCCGCGTAAGTAGCAAGGTAGACCCCGTCAGCGTTCATAATGCAGGCGGTAGCTGGGGGCTGGGACGCGTTGTGTTGACAACATTTGGATGCAAACTCTTGCATTGCTTCATCGATCTAAAAAAAAAATTGTAATTTCGATTTGTTCATCCTTAATTTTCAAAGTCAGTTTTCGGTTCTTCTGATTTTTTACCTATTAATATTTTAATAATTCTTAAAAATGTTTAGTGTTCGACTTCGTCAATAAACTTTTTGCTATCAAATCTTGAAGTTCAAATTTAGTTGTATGTTATTTTACCTCGATACAAGTCCTCAGTACTAGAAGTCTAGGTAACAAGGAGACTTGCAGAGTTTTCACGAACTGCCGAGCGTTATGTCTTTCGAGATCCACGTTACACTCTGTGATGGTACACCTATAAGAAATTTACTAATACAATTATTTATTTCATGTATGTCAACTCTAGCAAATTATTTATCACATTAATATCTAGTTTAATTTTATTTACGTCTTTTATTATTTTGTCTCTTGATGTACCTTCTGGTCCACATCGCATACAAAATTATATATCGTATTATCCTACTTACTGCCTATATAATTTAGTTGCTTTATGTGAAAAGTCAAAACTAGCCAACAGATGACGACAATGGCAATATCAATATGGAAGTAACATATTCCAGCCAAATAACGTAATGAATCAATTTTATCGATAGGACTAGTGATTTCCATCGAGTTCGTCAAGTTAAATATTATACTGTCATAAATATTAGTTATTACCTTCCAAGATTCAAAGTTTTAGGAATAGCTTTAGTCTTCTCATTGTAGTCATCTTCAGGGTTGGATTTGGGTGTGGCGGGGTTATTCGCTCGTGATGGGAGGAAGACGTTGTCAGCGTCAGAGTCAGCCTCGGCCTCGCTTCCAGAGCTTATGTTCTCGGGTCCTGAGGTATCTGAAAATTATAAAATAAACCATGTAATGCACATGGCCGTAAGAGATATCAGAGAAGTTGATACAGAGACAGATTACGGATCTAAGTAAGTTGATCGCGTTATAGGTGGGATTGACACCCAGCCGACATATCATGACTTACATATAGTTGACATAATATTCCGATATCCCAAAAAGATACGTAGGTCAGTCATTTGGCTCTGTACTAATTTATATGATGGTACAGAGCAAGGTATGTTGCTTGGTTGGAAAGGAAAGTATTTGAAGTAGTTTTGGTTTCAAGCAAAACAGCATATTGTAAAATTGTAAACCGAATCTTACCAGAAGAATCGTGATCCTTTGCATTATTGCTCTGCAAAACAGCTATTACATCCCTGAAAGAAATAAGTGTCGTTAACAGTGCTTATATTCCGAATCTCAAAAAAAATAATATCGATGATGATGACGAAGATGATACAATTCCCTCGTTCTTCGTCTACATGTTTAAAGCGAAGTATTGTTTTAAAAAATTTCATAAATTAGCAGAGTAAACTATAATTTACCTATAAGGACTCGGAAGTCTGGCCAATGTCTGGTAAGTAAGTGGTCCTGTGTAGTCAGCATCTTGAAGCTTCGGCCAATGGCTCATGATGAGGGCAGCGACATCCGCAGACATGTACTCCACTGAACCAGAGCAGAGTTTCTCGAGAGCATCTAGCAGAGAGAACACGCACTCTACCGCCGCGGCTACTACGTCAGGGTTACCGCTGCGACCGCATTCTTCTATACCGTCCATTATTCTGAAATTAACGTCTCCGATCAATTTTTCTTGTCCATCGACACAAAAAACTACAGACACACATTTTCTGAATCGTCAATTGCTTGATATAATTTTTGTGACTCCTTTTGTAGCTTGTATTATTAGTTACGTACGTTTTCAACGAAAAAGTTGCTAGCGACGCAACCGTGCCGCCGTACTGAACCTTGCCGCGATAAATATGTAAAAATGTGATTTCAATTGTCAAAAGGCGGCAGTCGGTCGAATTGCGCGGGCGGGTCGAGTGCACGTCTATGCACCGTCTAGTAGTCTAAATTGTTTTTGTGTTATTATCAGGAACGCAGTGACCACGCAATGATATCATTATAATTGAGTGTATTTATAAGACTTCCGTGAATATACTGACTATTAATCTCGTACATCCAGTGTTTCAATACGAAACTTACTCCCGTCCCGTAGCCTACGAAAGTAATAAAAATATGCAACGTTTTAGATAATTTGGTTGCAAT
Source organism: Cyclargus thomasi (assembly GCA_026546445.1). Classification (NCBI taxonomy): domain Eukaryota; kingdom Metazoa; phylum Arthropoda; class Insecta; order Lepidoptera; family Lycaenidae; genus Cyclargus; species Cyclargus thomasi. The sequence goes on from JAOTAV010022409.1 coordinate 15,324, forward strand.
GTTTTAAAAGTCATATAATATCAGAGCAATATAAATTCAACCTTTGATGATTTCAGTATCTAGAGGTATCTAATAAAACTTGATACCAACTTCGTTTACTCAGTTTTTTGAGCCTTGAATTCATCATTCAATTTAGTCATCAGATACCCACAGTGTCAATATAGCCATATCATCACTGGGTTTTTTTGGTCCCTCTTTAGTAGCATCAGCTGGCAGAGCCTTTGTGTTTTCTGCAGCAGTCCCCAAACTAATTATAAAGATGAGCTATTTTATGATACTACGACCGTTAGCCTTGCAGTATTATGAGCCTTAGATTCATTTGAATCATCAGGTACTTATAGTCTCAGTGTAGTCATATTGTCTCAACATAGCCATATTGTCACAAGGTTTGTTTTGATCCCTCTTCAGCAGTACCAGCTAGCAGAGCCTCTGTAGGTTCTGCACCAGTTCCCTAATTTTATTATCTAGATAAGGTAATTATAACACCTAGATATTAATAACAGCCGTTGGCCTTAAGGTATATGGGCTTTGGATTTTAATGGTCATACTCACAGTCTCAATATAGCCATGTCATCACTGGGTTTCTCCTGGTCCCTCTTCAGCAGTACCAGCTGGCAGAGCCTTTGTGGGTTTTGCAGTAGTTCCCTCGCGCTGCGCAGTGGTTCCGTGCGGTGTGGTGCAGGCGGGTACAACAGCATACGGTGGTAGAGAGCTTCTAGCACCGGACGTAACGTGGACGTGGAGCCGACGAGACGGACGAGCTGGTTGGCTATGCTGTAGAGATGGATACTAATGTTATAAACCTGATTTGTTTGTCTGTCCTTCATTCCCGTCGTAACGAATCAAACAATCGACTTTATTTTTACGGTAGACTTGTTGAAAGATGAAGAGTAACTGCTATTTTTGGTCTTGGAAAAATATCTCGTTTCCGAAGGAAGCATACAAGAAAATGTGTATTTTCAAGTCACATACGAGCGAAGCCGCGGGCAAAAGGTAGTTGTATTATGTATTTACTCAGTATGATGATATTATATAAAATGTTGCAGACAAGCGTCGGCTTAGATGTGTAGTGCGCCTTATATTTTAATACCTGTAAATAGCTTTAGCCTGTTTGCTGTTGAAGCTTGGAGCTGATACAAGAGCGCCTGAACCTCTCCCGGAGTCATCCACCAAATGGCCTTCATGTTCCCTGTAAACGAAATTATATGCCGTATTTTTTATTTTATTATACTTATTTAATTAATTAATGAAATATTTTATGCATGAAACAGTAATACAATTAACAGAGAAAGAAGATACAAAGTAACAGCTCTTTTATACAACAGCCCTATTAAGAGAAACGAGTTAAGCGTAAGCTGCATCTTACTGTAATAGAATTAAAAAAAAAATAGTAATATACTCGTACATATTTCTTTTAAAATCACGTCACTTTTCTATATAATTTACCTGGCTTTAATATTCTTGTCAACCCGCGGTGTTCCCAGGAATGATATGAGTGACGGACAGAACTTCTGCCAGAGGAAGGTGGTGAAGTGGGGGTTCCCGCTGACCCTCTCTGACAGACTTGACATCAACGTCAAAAGACACTCCAGGAAGAAAAGAGCCAGGGCATTCTGCTTCGGAATCCTGAAAAGCAGAGCGTTCTCTTAGGTATTATCATAGAAGTAATGCACCCACGTAAACCAAATGGAAAAATCTATCTAATCTAATAGTATTTAGTCTATTCTTTAGATCAGTGCGGTTTTGTGACTGATAGTACAATCGAACCCTTAAAAAAACTGAATTTTTAAGCGTCGAATCTCTTTAGATTAGTTTATTATAATTTAGATTAGCTGAGCAGAAATTCTTATTTTGTACCGTGCGGCCGGGCTTAAGTAAAGAAAACTCTTAAAGTTATGTTCATACTCACAGCTGCGTCTCGGACAGTCTGCTGCACAGGTACTGTATGACGGGTATGACCTCGCTGTAGCAACCTACAGCCACGAGGTGATTCCGGCCTAGAGGAGATGACTCGGTCAGCAACTCTTGGTACTCCTCGTCTGGAAGAAATTGTCTATTTGTTGAAATAACAGTGTTTCACACTTTTGTGTCTTTTTTTCCAATTTGTAGCTTCTCGTTTTCATTTTGTGTCTGCTCTTGATTCACTACTGTTCATTATTAGGTACAACCTCTTATTTCACAACTACCCAAATAATCGCTAATGTCAACTCTTAGGTATTCTACCTATCTGTTTGTTTTCATAAGCTAATTCTTCAGTAGGAACTTGACTTTTTTTAAAGCTTCAAATTTTAACTCTTTTTTTCTTTTGATAGGTGAGTTACTACGGAACAGAAATAGAAATTCTAGTAAGACTTTTTACCCAATTGAGCACAATATGCTCGCAGCATCTGTGCAGCAGCAGCTCTGGCGGCGGCGGCTACGTGCGGCGCGCAGGACGCCGCCTCGCCGCATCGCCCGCACGCCCACACGCAAAGCCGCCCGTTCAGCGTGCGACGGGGTGACAGCGCCATAGACAGGTACAAGCGAAATATCTGGACCTGGAAGGGATTTGATAGAGGATATAAAGCTATTGGTGTCGGCGATTTGATAACCTTTTTAATGTGAAGATAAGTTTTTGGTGCATGTATTTTTTTGGTCCATCCAAAACTACCTCTGCTCTTAATATGACTGTCCTCACCCTCCTCCTCGAGACGTAACTTCTATTACCATTATATTATCTGTTCGCCCAGTAACCAAGCTTAAAGTGGAACGTAGAGTGTGGTGAAAAATTTCACTCTGGCTGAAGTGAGCGATCGTTCAGAACTTTCGTTTGGGATGATGGCTTACTGAAACATTTTCGGGTTATTTACCTGCGTGTCAGGCTGGTGGTAGCCGACGGAGGTAGTGGCGCATAGAAGCTGTGAGGGCAGCCACAGCGAATCATCTTCTGGCTCGATACCACGGTGGAACCGGTCATCGCGTAATATTTTCTGTGGAGTTAAGAACAGTCTTAACATAGTACACGTGCTGTAACCTGTGACATCTTATATCCGCCATGTTTTAATAGTCTTATATCATCCCTGCTTTTATTTTTTTATTCGTTCTCGGTGTACGGCGGTAGACGAACAGTGTTACACTCACATGAAATCCCTGGAGCGCGTATGCGACGAGTCGCGGGCGCTTGGTCTCTAGCGCGGCCTGCAGCGGCAGCAGGCACGCTCGACGCAGCTCGAACGATGCCCGCCGGCTGCTTTCTTGCAAACATAGTACCTCTGCGAAGAAACCCCAACCGTTAAAATATTCCGCCGTACCATGGAGGAAATAGAAACAGAGCCAGCTGACTGACTTGCCTCGTTTAGTCAGAATATGTCAATTCCATGTAAGTCTTCATATATTATCGTCTAGGTTTGATATGACGCGATCGACTTACCTAGATCCGCATTCTGGCTATGTTTCAACCACCCTTTTTGTACCTTAATCAATAACTAATACCGACCACATTAGTACCTCTACGAACCAATACTCAACCGTTACAGGTTTTCCTAACTTTCTCAGATTTTTTTTCTTAAAATGACAGGACCTTGCTCGACTAGATTCGCTTTACACGCAGGAGCCGTACATTAGTAATAATTATTAATGTAATAATGAAAACCTTTTAGTTTAAATTAATTATAAGGTAATATTGAATTTATGGAAAATGTATAAATATATTAAAATATATTTAACAGTTTCATGTTGTTTTTTGAGTAAATACTCAAAAAAAACATTAATATAATAACAGCCACGTTTAAGAAAGGCAAGTTTTAAAGTAGATTTTGCGGTTGCTCTAACATAGCGCCTAAGCTAGAGAAACTGATAAAATTCCATGAAGGAAGTGTCAATACATTTCGTAATAACGTCAAGCGTAACAAAGGCACAACATTTCAGTTTTAACTTATATTTTCTAAAAAAATTAAAGAAAAACACATTATCGTTTTTTTCTTAGTAACGTTTTAAAAAAACCCTTACCTAGTGCTTCCTGACATGACTTTTTCAGACTGCTCAACTTCGGCCCGGTAGCTTCTTTAAAGATGTCCTGCAGAAGTTCTTCCATATCAACCGAAAGCACAAAACATTTTTACAACTAGCACTACTAAAACAAACTTATTTTTCAGTAAAACAAAACAATTCCTACTAAAATTACGCAGTAGTAACTGCCGTGGGTGTAAGATAACCGACTGATACTGAGCATGCCCGAACAGAAATCAATACTTTGACTCACTTTATAGCAACAGGTTGGTGTATTTTTACTTACAGAAACTTGAAGTTATTATTTATTAAAAATACCCATAATGTTTGCAGTTTATTCTTTCTTGTTGTTGTTTCTTCAAAATAGGAAACTTAGGTACCAAAAACTTACTTAACTATTTTATTATTTAGATCTATTTGTCAAGAGTTGAAAAATTTAAAATTAGAGCTTAATTTTTTCCATTTAAATCAAAAGCGAACGAGCACATTAAATCAAAAGAGCTTACAACTTTTAATTTCCTATTTTTTTTTCTCTTTTATTTTTCACTTATATTCATCGTTAAAATATGCAAGCGGTCGTTAGGTCAGTAAGACGTCTTGAAATTAAATTCGTTGTTGCTTTTAAGATAGTTAAGGCGCTTTTATTTAAGAAAACCAAGTAATGTCAAAAAAAATTGTAAAATTATAACCCTAGGTCTAGGTGACGTCATCATATTATTTTTATGACGTAGTAGTCGCCGTGTATGTGATGTCATTCTTGCGTAACGTGCAGTCGTATTTTGGTTGCAGAACACTTATAGAAACTTATTATTGTCGGCATAAGGTTTAAATCTAATGCAATATTCTATGAACTACGTGATAATTTTTAATTATAAGGGCCTGTTTCACCGCTTACAGATAGTCTATCCACAACGTTATTTGACAGATGTTGTATGGAGAATCTGTCAAAAGAGTTGTGGATAGCCTAACCGAAACTTTATCGGTAAGGGTCGGAACAGCCCTTTACGCCGTTGGTCCACCAACACCATCAACCGAGAATAAGATTATTTCTGCCCGATAAAATGCTACTTTATTTTGAAACCTGTAGTCTAGGTCGTAAAGTTGTATTGTATCTGGCCGAAATGATCTCGTTTTCTGGTTGGTCTGGGACGGTGTTGGTGGACAAACGGCGTTAGGCTTGGGAATTAAATAGTGTAGAAAAAATCTATACCTAAGCTGTATTACGATAAAATGTATATTATTACTAGCTGTTGCACGTGACTAGGTCTGCGTGAAAGTTTGTTAATAAATCCCGTTTTTACCAACCTTTACTATTACTGATCGGCTCCTATTGGCCGTAGCGTGATGTTATATAGTTTATAGGCTTCCTCAATAAATGGACTAACCAACACAAAAATAATTTTTCGATTGCGACCAGCAGTTCCTGAGATTAGCGCGTTTAAACAAACAAACTCTTCAGCTCTTTATTGTTAATAATAGTAAATAGTAACATAGACAAATTATTTTATTATTATGGTATAATTTCTCTATGATAGTAATAAAGATATGTTATATATAGGTATTAAATATGAGCGGGAAGTAAGAAGCTTAAATAACATGTTAGAGGTAACTGACAAATTAAACAACACACATACTAACGCAAGTTTTATTTGAACTATTTATTGTGTTTTATATAAAAACAAACAGATTTACAGAAAGCTTTACGACTAGATCCATTTGTGTCACACCGCACTGCCACTTTATAGCCATTTATAACGCACATAAAAAAGAAAATATACTTAATAAAAAAAAATAAACAATCCAAGAAACATTCCATTTTCAAACCTTAGTATAAATAGGGGAAAATATTAATTATGATTCTTGATCTGCTAAATAGAACTTAACAATAACGGTATAATATAAAGAACGCTTACCTTATTTAAATAACTTAAATATTTTGCTGAAACCAGCTATGTATTCGGTAAATTAAATCTATGGTTGTTACAATGAAACTAATATGTTTTAAAAAATATTTACTTTGATATTTTCGTAACACAATTTGTATTAAATGTGCCTATGGAATACGCAAAACATTTAAATTAAAATAAGTGTGTAACTAGTTAACTTATTTTTGCAGTAAAAAGGAAGTCATGTATTCATATGGTTTTCGCTACATTAAATCAGCTAACATAAATCAAAGACCAGGATTTAGGTCCACCGTCCACGGTTTTAAATTATCTTCTGTACCATAAATAATATAAGAAAACGAAATAATATGGTATTTATTAAATAAATATATAATTTGAGATAGGCTAATTTAGCTTTGACGGTCTGGAAGTTTCTGGTAGTAGAATCTCTTAGACTTTCATTCTTTCCTCTGAAATTTGAATTCAGAAATAGTGCGATTGCATAAAGTATTTGCATAAAAAAGGAAGTCATGTATTCATATGGTTTTCGCTACATTAAATCAGCTAACATAAATCAAAGACCAAGATTTAGGTCCACCGTCCACGGTTTTAAATTATCTTCTGTACCATAAATATTTCAGAATTCAGAAATAGTGCGATTGCATAAATTTTGAACCGTGCCTTTCTAGTTTTAGTAATTAAATAAATTGTTTACATTTATTTAATTAACTGCACGTGACATTGACAAATTACGATATAACGAAAAATATAATATAAATGTTCCTGTACTACTTCTGTAGTTATTAATAATTTATTGTTTTAAAAAAGTAGAGTTATTAATACATACGATTAGCATCATACAAAGGAATAATAGAATACGTGCCTTATGTATTGAGACAGTAAACTAGTTAGACAAATACAACTATATCTTGTAATCATTTTGTACATTAATTTAACTTTTGTTTGAGTTTGTACTAACTTCAACACTCGACAATATTAATTGCTGTATTAAAATATTTTGTCATATTCCACAAGCGTGTGTTAGGATGTTAGTTGAAGACGAGTGGTCCGAAGAGGTACTGCGCCGGGCAGCTGTCGGTGGTGTCGCTGAGAAACTGGGCGAAGAGCTCACGATACCGCGCCAGGTTGATGCCGCCGACTTTACGGTCTTCGTCCTGGAAGAGGTATAAAAAAGTTTTTTTTTATTTAAAAATAGAACAACTGCGGGATTAAAAAAAATTGTCAAGTCAAGTTAAAGTGTTTTTATTCAAAATAAGATCACCAAGATACATCGTCAGTTCAAAAAGTATCGCGAATTTTGTGTTTTTTTCAAAAATTATTTATTTATTCATGAATATTTATTTTGTTCCCTTCAAAGTAATCCCCATGAGATATTATACACTTGTGC
>JAOTAV010022420.1:0-22603 GCA_026546445.1 Cyclargus thomasi
AATTGATTTCCCGCCTTTACTTGACACTGGCCATGGTTATAGCCAAGCGCCATATAAATAAATAAATAAATAAATAAGAAGAAGAAAATAAGAAGAAGACTACAATTCAATCCTTTATGCCTTGTGTACACGTATGAAGTAGATAAGTAGGTAACTAAATTTTAAGTTAATAGTTGCATGTAAACAGAAAATTTAGTAACAAGTTGCACGTTAAATGACTTAAAATTAAGTTAAAACTTAGTTACCTACTTATCTACTTAATACGTGTAAGCCAGACATAAGTGACGTTGCTTACGACGTAATAAATTTAGTACCTGCGTATCAACATACGTGGAGAAAGCTAGAAGTTAGGACATTAATTTTACGAATCACTAAATACGACTAATTAGACTACAACACTAATTTGTAAACGCTTGCTTTATTAATTATTGAACACAATAACTAAAATAGTAACAGACATATAAAAGCTACATTTGTAAACTATGATAATTATTATGTTTTACAGGCATAGTTTTGAAATTTTAAAGATACTACCTTTACTTTACTAGCATTTACCCTTTACCTTTTACTTTTTTACCTTTGCGGAAATGACTTAATATGCCACGCGGGCTTTATCTTTGCGGAAATAACTTAATATGCCACGGGAACATATAGTCAGAACCAAAAGTATCCTATATTCAAAACATATCTGTTATCTGTGTATCAATATCAAATTTAATTAAATTCCGTTCCACTTTCATATTCGTGCTAATATCACAATGATTTCGTGTGTTTGTTTGTTTCTATATATGTTTTATTATGCCGTGGGAGAGCCATGCTTCGGCACGAATGGGCGACGACAGTTGCTTTCCATCAGGTAACGCGTCTGCTCGCTTGCCCCCTAAATGTCATTAAAAAATATTTTTCATTCTTTCACGGCCTGACGAAGCAAACAATCGACTTGATTTTTGTCATAATATTAGTTGAAGGAATGCAGATTAACAATATATACTTTTTAGTTAAAGAAAAACATATTATTCGTATTTTAATATATTTTTTTAATTTCTATGCATGCGAAGCGTTAATAACCTCATCAAATTTAATCAATACCTGCCTAGGTATACTAGTTTGCCTACACTATATCTTAAAAAATTATCAGACGTGACTAGACTTAGGTTTTTATAATGACGTATCTTATAGGACGCTCGCTATGTAGGCCGGGAGGTCGAGGGTCGTTGAGCGCGTCCCGCAGTCGCACGCGCTCCTGACCTAAGACACGTCATGTAGCGCGCTAACTAATCTTGATACTTTAATTTTATACCGGGAAATGTAGCCTTGTAGACATGCTAATGTATCAAAAAGTGTGTCTGTCTGAAACTTCTGTAAGCTTAAACGGAAACGATTACTTAAATGAAGTTTAAATGGTATACCTGCAAAAAGAAAATATAAAATAAACTAAGAAATGTCTAAATTAACTTTTATTGCCCCATTAGAAAATTTATTATGGATTAAGAAAACAACTTAGTCAAACATTAATAAGTGAACGTAGCCGCGTAAAAACCAAAACCAATATGTACAGTTTTTTCTATTGCGTAATTCAGTATAGAAGTTTACTACTAATCTACTCAAGCATTGCCGGTGCAAATTATAAAAGAAAAACTACTGAAATGTCTAGTTTCTATGTTTTAAATATACAGCAATATGCTGGGAGCAATTAAGGCTGCCGGTGCCGAAGCGAATGGGACTCTTCAATCAACGAATCAATCTCCAATCGCGAATGGTCACCACTTGCTACCGACAACCGAACAAATTTATTGCTTTCAAAGTCACTTTTTACTACGCCTGTTGATCTTTTGACGGGGCTTTTATAAATGTTAGATCTGAATACACTGTGGTATTTTGTGAACTAATTGATAAAGTTCAGATACAATTAGAAGACAGTTTTGTTCAAGAGAGTCCGATATCTAAGCATATATGCAGATATGTGCTTATATATTGTAATTTGTTAATATGCAACAAAATGCAGATTTTACTTTGGTTATGTTAACAAATTATAGTGCTATTTACATTTTAAGAGATAACATTCGGACTATTTGATAAAAAACACAAATCTTTTCATACATACTCGTATTTTACCTATTTATAATAATTTTAAACTCGTTAAGAATTTCACAAGAAAATACTGTTATCGTTAAATTTTTAATAAACGTTGAAAAACGCGGTTCATCATACCCTGGCATGCAAACTCTTCATGGACAATGGGAGTCATAATTATAAGTTTCTATGGCTAAACGTGATTAAGGGGTGATGTTCACTTCAATAAGTGTCATACGTTCGACTGCCAACGGTACTTTAAGGATTGTTAAAGGTAAAGTATCAAAGTTAGTCAATCGTGCAACTTCAAGCGCAATAAGTTCTAGACTGGAAAATTGTAAGTTGACACTTTGTAAGAACTAAAGTGGTACAAATTTTAGATGTAAAAAATGTTAGTGACACTTTTTGAAGCCGCTAAAATGTATAAACAAATACCTACAAAAACATGGATGCTAAGTAAGATGACCAAAGGATAAACAGATCATAATTCCAAACGACTCTAAGTAAACATAAATACTAAAAGGATATTGATTTCAATTTCTTTATTTGCAAAATGTGTGTTAGAACAGATGTTATACAATTTGAGAAAAGTTTTTTGTTGTTTGCCCAGTTGGACATGCAAATGTAAATATTGATGCAATTTTTGATCTTAAAAAAATACTATTTTTGCGAGGTCTGGCACCTGGCAACGCACCTGCAAAATGGCAAATTATTCTTCTGGCATTGTGCGTCCATGGACGACAGTAGTTTGTTTTCCATAAGGTGAAATTAGGGGAAAAAAGCTTAACTAATTGTGGCGTACAATGTTTCATTTATTTTTGGTCCCAACTTGAAATGCTGAATTTTGTTAAACTGATCATTAATGCCAAAACTATTTACTAATTAATTTACCATATTTACATATTTAATTCATCTCGTTCAGCATTATTTTATTGAATGCACAAATTTAAACGTTCAGAAATTCTAAATTTATATCATCAATTCCTATGAAGTACAATTTCAATTGTGTAATGCAATCAAACAAATTAATAATAGATATTTTTATTGAACACTCTACTATCGTATAAATAATAATAATAAACCATGATTTTATTATTATTTAAACGATTTTATGTTTTATAGCGTAATTAATATTAGATATGTTTTCTTTAACATTTTGTGTTACAGTTTGATAATCTAAAGAATTCGTAGAAGATTTGCGTGTTTCATTTAAAAAGATTAAGATTTTTTATTCTTAGAATGAAAAAAATTATATAACTATTTCACTATTGACAAAATTTTCACATTAGAATTAGCTACATAATTCCTAGGCTATGGAGGTACCATAAAAAATAGACGTGTGAATATGATTGTGTGTGCATATTATTACTACAAAATCTGTCAAATAAAGTTGTATCTGTCAAATAAATAGACCATCTGTAAGTGGTGAAACAAGCCCTAAGTATACTATAATAATAAAATGCAAGCCCTTAGATTTTTTTTTTAATTATTTCCTACGCACTTTTTCCCAGACATTTTCTAGCACTTTGTGTCCGTTATATAAATCCCGATATCCGTTAGATATAAATAAAAATACAAGTGTACGAGCTGCATTTATTTAATCTACATTATCGGAAACTTTACGCTTGCAACTTTATTTGGGCGTGTTGGGCCAAAACGTTAGGCAGGAAGGGGCCAACAAATCTCGGGGGCCGCAACGTCTCCATATCTTTCGGCGATTTACCTGCAAATAAAAAACAAATCGAGTTAATTTACAACTTGGACATCGGCCAAACATTTCAAACAGTCATCTAAGTTGGTCTAGTTACAAAATGTACAAAACAAAAGTTATTTCAATCGTCTTGTTCTTCGCTCGTTATGCCGTCGCGCGGGTGTTAGTGTCTAAGAGAGGATTGGAATTCGGAATTTTCGGGTTTTTTGCCTCCGTCGAGCATATAACTGGTTTTGAAGTTTTTTGGCGTAAGTTGATTCTATCTGAAGTCGACATTCCGATCCTTGCTGCCAGCAGCCGCGGCACATAAAAAATCAAATAAATTGCCAGTTTGTGACGTAAGCAATAGTTCTCTCTCTAGTGGGTTACCTACCCATGCCGTGCCTGCCTTAAAGTGTCGTAGGGCCAAGCCAAGAGACCAATAATTTTAATAGAAAATGAAACCTATTGTATATGTTATAAAATGGCATTTTATTTATTTTTTATGTGGCGCGGCTGCTGGCAACGAGGATCGGAATATTAATTTGACAGCTGAATGGTAACTACCCGACGTATGCCAATTAAAAGTGTTAGTATTCACTAATATAATCTATTCAAATATTTAGAAAACTTATTTCTAAATATTTGAATAGATATTAATATATAATAGATACTTTATTTTATTATGCGTAGTAAATTATTGTACCGTTGTCAAGACACAATTAATTTTATGAAATATTTGTAATAACTATGTTTTTTATGGTATTCAATATGATTTTACGGATAGCAATCAAAATTTATATTTTGAGTTCACGGACAGCTTCCTTCGGCGAAAAACGCAGCATTGAAAATAACTAGTCACATGACAAGTCGCGCCGTGACGCATGACAACATCCAAATAAACCATAACGATACTTCATTCTATTTGAGACTCAAAAGAATCTATCCCGCTCTCATAACTCTTTCTTACGCACTCAATAAAAACGTACGCCTCGTTTGCCGGCGAATATTACATGCATCCAAATAAATATTGACAAATGTCTCCTTCAAACTACACATCAAACGAATGCATCAATCTTCCGACTCGTAATCTCCTCTTTAATAGCCAGTTTTAGTGACTATTTAACTGCAATATTGGATCTCAAACACATACCTTGCCTGTTACCTGCACATGATGTGATGTGCACTAAGATATAAAGCGCCCGCGGCCTAATGTGTAAGACCGATGGTTCGCACTCGAGCCGGCGGGGGCTTGTACCAATGAGACATTTTCCGATCTCATGTACATAATACGGAGCCATGCTTCGGCACAAAAGGGCCGCCTCTACCACGTGGAGTGATACCACGGCCTCACAGAAAACTGACGTGAAACGGCGTTGTGCTGAGTTTCGTTCAGTGAGTGAGTTTACCGGTGGCCCGACTTCCCTGATCCCTTATCCCCAAGCCCATTCCCTATTCCCTCATAGAGGCTGGCAACGCACTTGCGATTCTTCGGATGTCGCGAGTATCCATGGGCGACGGCAGTTGCTTTCTACATTCATTCATCCAGCCTACTCGTTTGACCCCTAAATATCATAACAAAATGTATACAAAATTTATTAGATTTTATTATTGATGTGTGCGACACTTGGAGTGATCGAAATAATATTATTTTAAATCTTAATTTAATTAAAGGGTCAAGTACAAAAAAAATTATGATGTCATACAAAACTACCTTTTTTCCGCGGCTTCGCTCGTATTAAGAAGTATTTTTGTACAAACTTTCAACCCCTATTTCACCCTCTGGAAGTGAAATTTCATAAAACGCTTAAACATGTATTCATTTATTTTGTATCAGCAGCTTAGAAGCAAAATTTTAGGTCTCTAACTTAAGAAATGACGAAAGGTCCAGTTTAATTCTAGTGTCCGAATACTTGATAAGTAGCTTTACCATGAGTTTGAAGCAATAGTTTTTGTCGAAACTCGATAGCGACTACGTACATTTTAGGGTGGTAATTTTAGTACCGCAAGTGACCGCTAGAGGCGCTGTAAAATTTTGCCACACTAAAAATTTACGCAGTCGCTATCTAGTATCGACAAAAACCATTGCTTCCAACTCATGGTAAAGCCACAGGTCCAGGTAATCAGCTATACAATAACAGTTTGAATTATTATGGTGTAGCTTGGTAAGAACAAAGACGCCGTTAGATTTTTTGTATAAAACAAGCTAGAATCTAGACTGAATCTAAAACCAACATACTTGTCCAACTTCCCGGAACTTATTTGTTTATTGTTATATTTTTTTTAAATTTGGAATAAATATTCAAAATCCGATTTCACCCGTCATACACAGGGCAGAAAACATGTCATCCGTCTAGAGCACATTGTCACTACTGCGGAAAGTTGCACGCTCCAGTTTTGCTGTGAATTTGAGATTTAGCGCAAGCATAGCGAACGTGGAGTGGCGTCAAATTACTAATAGGAATGCTTTTAGCGGTACATCTCATCTGTTTTGGCAAAATCGATTTATTACGCACTGAAATGACTATTTAAAAATAAACAAGAGATAAGCATAACGCATCTTGCAGACTTTCTGTTGAGTATCGTAAAAAAAGGGGATTATATATTAAATTGTTTTGCTTGAGAAGATAGGAAAACAATAAAATAAAATATTCAAACGTAATGACCCCTCTTCCTAATCGACGAATACAGACGATGAGACGCGAGCAAGATACTTTAGAGGGCATACGCGCCTATATTCGCCTTTGAACCGCGAGTTGAAAATGTACTACGGACGTTTATATGGATGATGATCGTTACGAATAACAAACATTAGCGATTATGTAAATGCTGCTTAACGATGGACTGACGGAATTCATGGACAATTTAGAAGAAAACAAATACCATAGATATTGTTTATGAAGATAATTGAGCACGTGACGCGGTGTGACGCACGAGCGTGCGCGGGCGCGGCTGCTGCGTGCACGAGTGACGCAAATGACGCAGGGTCGCCAACCGGCTAACTGTACGTGTAAAGTGGGTTTATAATTTATTTATATAATTTTTGCGTTTGTAGCGCAATATTTAGCATAATTTAATATTTTTAAGGGATCTAAAGAATCTAAACTTAATTAATATGCGTTTGTTGTGCAAGTTTTACATTAATATGCCGTTTTATATTCCTTGTACAGAAGTTATTAATAAAGAAAAAAACTGCTACGCATATCGACCTTGGTTTGACGTAAAAGTGCAAAGACCGCATACCACAATATAAATAATATACGGTAGACTTACTAAACTCCTTTAATCAGGCACACATTAGTGTGACTTCCTATAAATTAAGGAAATGCGAAATTGCAGGATTGCACGGGAATCCCGCGTCTATGGAGGGCGTGTTTGATATAGACTGGGTTACCAGAAAATGATAGTTATAAAATGATAATAATGATGAATAATGAAAAAGGTTTGTATCCAAAAACCTTCGGGGTCCGGGATGTCAACGTAAGAACACAAGTCGTAAATCAAACCATTGAAAAAGCCCAAAAAACCGGAGCAGGAAACTTTGAAAGTTTTTAAAACAATTTTTAGCCGTTAGTAAATCTCACATTTCCCCGTTACATCGTGCTCACTGCGTGATAGGATCTAATCATGCATAGTTTATATTTATATATCTCGGTCTGGGCACATTTATCATCTGCTTCCCAGAATAGTCTGGCATATTTTAACATATTATTCCGAGGATTGATTCTGTCGTGTTGTAGATTCATCAAAATATATTAATGAATATTTTGTTATAATCGAGTTTTCGGGTTACGGGTTTTCTCGACGAAACTTGTTGAGAAAACCCGTAGAGATTTTTAGTTTTAATCTGTAAAATATGTTTACAGGGATCTGAGAAATAGACTGATTACCGATGTAAAGAATATCTCTACACTACTTCTACCGTCCTGAAGCTTAAATGCCGTTAACCAACATCTGAATTTTGACATTTTGATGTCATCATAATGAGAAAAAAAACTGTATGACTTGTATTATAAAACTCTTTGTAGCATTTATGGTTATCGAGTTATTAAAATTAATAATACTGTTATAAAGTAGAACGCCTTTTAAAAATTTTTGCTCATTACTCAGAAAGTACTTTTTGTATTTGTACTGTATTTTAGTCTTAGAACGACAGACTCTTACATAAATCTAATTTATATAAAAATTTCTATACTAGCAGTAGAATTGAATATATATCTAAGTTTCGAATCCTTTGCGTTTCTCAAGGTTCAAAGTAACGTAGAAGTCGTAATCGCTGTCTCCAATATGTGCAAATGTATTCAAGAAGTAAGATAGTATCCAGTGAAGCTAAATAAAGATTCAGAAACTTTAATGAGAGAAACTCGAAGTAAACTTGCGAGAGGAATTTGGATGACTAAATAAATATTCAATTACCGTTAGTGAAAATTGTTTTATGTTTACATTGAAGTTAAATAAAAGATTTTTTAATATACTAGCTTTTACGGTCACATTAGCTTTCTTTAATTTTTAGCCATGAAAATGTAAGACAATTTGTATTGACGATAGATCGCCCTGTTGTCGAAATTCAGCCATAATTAATATTTAAATAATAAAATATAGTCTGTTCTCAATTCAATCACAGACTACAATTTAGCACTAAGGTCTCGACACACATATGTAAGATAAAAGCATATTTTAAAATAATATTGGTATTCCACGCTCCTCCTCCATATCAACTATAACTAGAAGGAAATTTCATGCTTTTACGTCTCCGCATCTTTCGTAAAACGGGGTACAAAGTTTTCCGCCCGCGTATTAATATATAGATAAATCCAAATATGTGTCTGCCTGTTAGCCTTCTCACCAGGACCGACAGACTGAATGAAATAGATTTTTTTAAAGGTATTTAAAAATTCTAACGAGAAAAAAATATCCTCCATTATGAAAAAGTTTGCAGTAAATATAGTATGCCTGAGCTAAGTTTTGGGTATGATAAAGTTTAAAAGCTATACTACATTATTACAAACAGACAGGCAAACTAACAGATTTACCTACTTATGCATTAGTATGAATAATATTGTAAGGTGTGCAAAATAATGTCACAGATTGTTATCTACTTATCACTTTATATTATACTTAATAGCCAGAGTCATGAATAACACCAGCTGTTTGAGTCATATATTTTAAATGATGATACTTATTTTATCTATTTATTATTTGACCAAATTACGTAATATAATATTACTATTTGAAGAACCCTTTGGCAAAGTTACTGTATATGTAAAAGATGGGGAAGTTTCCTGTCGTCTCCTGTCATACTCATAGTCTGTGAAGACATTGATGGCCGCTGGTGCGTGTCATGGTGGGAGGAACTTGATCAGCGACCTTGGGAACAGGCGGGTGGTTCTATATGAGTGTAGTGGAGCTGATATATAATTTGCAGGAATTAGTAGTAGTAGTAGTAGTGTTTTAGGAACACTACTAGCTTTCGTCAAAATTGGTAATAGTATGCAATAGATGTTTACCATATTATTAAGTAAGTAATTTATAGCCTCTAATGTATATCTTGAGATAGATAGATTTATAAATTGTGTACAATTATTACAATTTACAGTGTCTGTGACAACGCTTATGAAATAAAAATAAATATTCAAAACTTTCAAAGGCTGTTACGATGCTTACTCTTAAAGTTTCAGTTAGGCTATCCACAACTTTTTGGACAGATCTCCATACAAAATCTATCAAATAAAGTTCTATCTATCAAATAAATTGACTATCTGTAAGCGGTGAAACGGGCCCTTAAAGTATTCCGTACTTTTAACACTTAAAAATACTTTCAGCGCCAATTACAGTATATTCAAACGTAAGTTTTAAAGTATTTCTGTGAAACACGGAAGTTACGTGCTGAAACTAATTGAATTAGACGTTACAACATTCCGCTATAGAGTAGTTCGTATTTTTCACACAATTGCTCATTAAATAGTTACTTTAATGCAGCGAAGAGCGTTACTGCTGGTTGACATGAATCTGAAAGTTATGAGCTGTTGAAGGGTTTAATTGGTGCGATTAGCTGTTTTGATGATGTCAGAGACAATTTTTTTAATAAATATTTTGTAACGTTCAAATAATAAGAATAGTAGGGTATGTTAATATAATAAAAATCTTGACCGCAATATATTAGCGCGTTTAAACAAATAAACTATTATACAGTTTAATATTATTAGTATATATTTAAAATGTCTCTAGACTCTCTAGTACTTAGCCCAATGTTTAAATGTAGAGTCATCCATGATATTAGGGAATGTTTTCGTAAGGGCAATATTTGCTTTGATTGTAAGCTACAACGCTTACACTGGAGAGGGCTGGCACAGTGGCCTAATGGGATTTGCACCGAGAGCTCGGGTTACATCGCAGATATTGTTGGGTTTTTTTTTAACTCAAAATAACTTCTCTATATGGTCGAGTTGGAAATCAGTTTGTGAAAGTGTTATTAACTTATTGTGAAAGAGTGCAATATGTTTTTTCTTAGATAGGCTGTAAATATATTTTTGATGCGTGAGTTTTATATTTAAGTTTATGTTATTCTCATCCAGTGATCGAGTTTAGTTCAATGAATCCAGTTCCAGCTCACATTATCCGATCCAGCTCTGGACTGAATTAGATTAATTTAAACTAGCCTATGTCATAAGTTTGAAAGTTTTGCATGTCTGTATTTTACGTCTTTAATAACAATCTCTTAAGAGAAATAGATCGTATTAATTTTCTTTTACATCAATAACATCTTAAGCCGCCCTCATAGTTTTTATAAAATATAAGTACATTGTTAAATCTAAAGATAGTTCGGTGCGTCATGATGATTAAAGCAAGAAATTATCCTAATTCCAACCTTTACATAAATAACGCGATCAAAGTTATTTAAAACGTATAAAAGTGATGTTGAAACATGTTGAAGCATGTAAAAATAGGTTGAAAACTTCATAATGAGACGAAATATAAATTAGTGTTGCAAGCTCTAGAATCACATGACCTGGCGGGATTTACTGCTTTTCAAAGGTGTGTACACACACGAAGACGGTTTGGCATAATCCACACTAATATTCGGTCGTCATAAGGAAAAAGGGCGCATTTATCTTTTTTTTCCAAAATAATCAAGCATACTAGTGCGTTCGTCTTTATCTGATGATTCCAAATCACTATATAACAAAATTTTGAAAAAATGTATATGCGACCTTTTCGGTTATGGCGGCAGTATAATAACCTAGCTTTTGCCCGCGGCTTCGTTTGCATGATAATCGAAAATCGTATAAAGTACGAATATTCTGGGATCATGATATTTTTCCACGATCAATAGTTAAACAACTAGTATCATTATTAGAAGCCAATATTCTTGTACGGGCAGACTATACTTGGCCAAACAAATTGTTATTATTTTACCTTCGGCGTTGCTACTTTCCCAGCAAACGCTATAAGGGAGACACACAAACCCTAAACATCACTTGCTTTTGTTACACCCCGTACAATTTATTGCAGTTCGCTACATCGTGTTTCCGTTCGTTTTATAGTAGTTTTTTTAGTAGCGTAGTGAGCACGCACCTTTACTGCCGTTTTAATGGGTGCTTTTAAGTTTGATTGCGGTTCGTATCCGATACTAAAGATACAAGGAACATCCAACAGAATGTGGGCTGAAATGTTGCCAGTTGTAAACCAATAATGTTTTATGATAGAACAAAAATTTAACAATACACATGTTATTTATGAGTTCGCTGAACGTTTGGAATGCTGTAGTGATGTAGTTTATACAAGAAATATAAATCTATGCTGTTATTACAGTAACACTTTAGAGAGATAGTAGAAATTATAACAACACATTGTCAGGTCTTCAATTACTCACTTTAAATTTATGTTATGTTTTCATCTCATCTCACTTCCATCAATCTCTTTGTCGCCAAAGCGTGCTGTATTTCACCTGTCATTGGAAATCATTTTAACTATAAGTTACCATTGTTTGTTTTCTCTTCTTATGTATCAGATGATGTTCTGTTGGTGAATCGAAATAAATGAATAAACACTTCAAACTATGGTCGTTTTACTCTTCACCCGTAGATTTTCACGGTACATTTGTACCTGAAGCTAAATGTACTTAAAGACTACTGGCCTGTCCACAAAATGAAAGGGTCATATGACCCCACAGGAGACCTTTGTAGGACGATAGAAGAGCTACAATAAGATTTTGTTCTGATGATTTCACTTGTAAGCTGTCAAACTGGATGCTGGTGAGAAATCTAAAGTTCAAGTAGTCTGAAAGTACATTTTGAACATATATTTTTGTACGAAGAATATCCGCACTGGCGGAAAAAAATCTGCGAAAAATTATAAAAAAAATTGTTGTGTGGACACTTCCTTAGTCAAATTACTCGTTGAAAACCAAACCCAAATGGACCTGCCGTGTAATCACTAATTTGTTTACTTTACGTACAAAGTCCGCGAAAAACTGTAACTAACAGGAAAATTCATAACGGTCTACCTGTCTCGTTACACTTCGGAATTTTTAAATTAAATTCTGAATCCCGGCGACTGGAAGTTACGAATTCTTAAAATACACCCCCGTAATTAATCTTTCGTTATAAATAACAAAGACGCGATAGACGCTTTGTATGGAGTATCTTATGTGGCTTCTACATAATGAACGTACATGTTCGTCGATGATTGTCCAGTGGTGTTGATTGTACAGCTGGGTGCTATAAGTTTTACGCCGGTTTTGCACGAGTATCGCACTTGTTACGTTATATTTCTCAACACAATTCTTTGTTTAACACAATTGTATATAAGTTTCTGATTTATTAAATGCGGTAAAATTTTAAAATACTAAAATGTATCACATCTTCACGTTTAGGGATCAACTCACAGAGTCACGTGAGTTTTCTAAACTATATATGTATGGAATTGACAGATTTCAATGTCACTGTCAAGACGATTTTTGTCAATCTATTATATAAAAATAATTCGAGCGATATAACTCCAAACGATATAACTTCAAAACGCATAAACCGACTTCCACGGTTTTGAATTCGTTTAAAAGGTCTCGGGCTCCGTGAAATTTGTAACAAATAAAATCAGGGAAAATTTCAAGAGAAGAGTCACCACGCAAATTCGCGGGCAACAGCTAGTCTATTATATATTACTGCTGTATATTGGGACGTATTATATTATATAAATAAGTAGGGGTTTCCTTCCTGACGCTGCAACTCCAGAACGCACGAACCGATTTCCACGGTTTCGCATTCGTCGGAAAGGTCGCCGGCTCCGTGAGGTTTACAGCAAAGAAAATTTAGTAAATGATTTAAGAGAAAAGCAGGAAAACAGGAAAAATCAACGAGGACGAAGACGGCCAAAACCTAGTTGAATAAAAAACTAAGAAGCATTTCTTAGTTTTATATTCAACTAGCTTTATCTTTATCTTCGCGTATCCTCTCCTCATGTGGCGGTGTGACTGACCTAAGGGTCACTAAAAATAACACAGTAAGGTATGACGGACCCTTAACGTAGACATGCGCTACGAGAAACTACGGCACGAAACCTTACAACGTAAAACGCCCCGATACTGACCTACTACCACGTTGAAGTTATTATGATATTATTTCTATTCCCTGTCCGTATAATCAATGCAGATATAAAATCTATTGTATTAAATATATAAAGCTGAAGATTTTGTTAGTTTGAACGTATTAATCTCAGGAACTACTGGCCGGAATTGAACAATTATTTTTGTGTTGGTTACAGTAGGTTAGGCTACAATATAGGATATAATATAACATTAAGCTACGACCGATACGAGCCAAACAGAAATCAAAAAATGTTGTATAAACGTCGCTGTCAACAGCTAGTGTTATTAAATCTCTTCCGTGTCGTTATAATGTTATTATAAATATTATAATACATATGTATATTGACCGACGACACCGAAAAGTTTTTAATGGTTTTGGGTTTTAGATGTTTATAAAAAAAAAGAATTTAGTTATATCATAGATAAATTATACTTATATAAAATAATTGGTCTATGGTTATATACAGTCGAATTGAGAAACCTCTCTTTTTTTGGAAGTCGGTTAAAAATATGTGTATTATAATACTATAAAAATCCTAAATATGTGTATAGTATAAAAGTATTAAATATATATTTCCGTTGTCTGGTACCGTGACACAAGTCCCTTGGGTACTTAACACGAGGCAGACTGACGTAGTATGAAGCGTCCATAGAAATTATTACCCAACTGCGCTAGAAGGAGGGTTATGTTTTTAGAGGGTACGTAATATGTATGTATGTTTGTTTGGCACGCTCTGCAGCCTGTACGGCTTGATAGATTTCAACGTATGAGGTATCGTTAGATTCCTCTTAATAGCGCAAGTGACACTTGGTACATAAAAAAATCAAAATGGCGGATTTTAAAGTAAAAACTTTGAGGTACCAAAATTTTTTTCGCCAATTTAGGCCGAGTAGGGTATCAAAATGATGGGATTCCAATGCCGTTTTATAAATATACATAACGTATATAAATTGCAATTGTTCCTGCGGTAAGATTTTCTGTTTTTTGGACATTTAGCTCGTTATATTATATAATTATAAATGTGAAAGTGTGTCTGACTGATATGTTACGCGTGGCTTAACAGGTGGTATGAAATAAAAACCTACGGGAAAATTTACCCCCTTATTCATAAAAATATTTAAACAGTGTTTAGCTTATCAAGATTCGCAGTCCCTTTCTGGAATATTGAAAACGTTACACGATAGAAAGGGACAGCGAATCTTGACTAGTTAAACACTGTTTAAATATTTTTATGAATAAGGGGGTAAATGGTAAAAAAAACTATTCTACTCTGTTAGTCAGATAACACCCAATTTGTATATCTTTAAGTAGTTTCGACGAGATTCTCAAATATCTGAGCTTGAACATATAAACTTGGTGTGATTGGGACTTGAAAGGTGCGTACACCCAATCGTCAAGATGGTGTTTCATGTTAAATTAATTCTAACCTGAGGTCATCAACGCCTATTGTGTTGTAACCAGGCCTCTAGGGATTTTGTTGAGCTACTTAATAACACTATTCGATTCGATCCGAGACGAGCCTGGAGCTCTACTCTTAAACGGCATATTCAAACATTCGAACTCCACTGTAGCCGTCCTATTCTAACAACGTAACTTCTCGTTTGTAATAGTAGGACGCAGATTCGTTCGTATGAGTCTCGAAACGGTTTCGAGTACGGTCCCAAAGAAACTTTAAATTTCAAAAAATATCTTTGTGCTTTAAAGAATTATTCTATTATTTTAAAGCTTGAATGTTGGGCTGTTTGTTCATCAATTACTCTAAAGCTAGCTTCGTTACGGATTTTCGTGAAATTTGGTGTAGTATGTGTAAAGTTCCAAAAAATTTTGAATGTCTAATAAAATAATTTTCAGGCAGGTAACTAATAAGGTGATTGTACTGTAGCATAACCAGAGCTTAGACTGGTGGACTGCAATTTACTAAGGGCAGTGTGCGGCGCCCTAAAAAAACACTAAGGTAATCAATACGTTTAAAAAGTAGATTGTTGATGCACTATGCCATCAAAAATTAAAAAAAAAAGGTTTCACGTTTAAATTATTTTCGGTCGTAACTTTTTAAAATGTAAATAATATCTAGGTTTCAAGAGTGGAATCTAGGCGACGTCAGCATTCTAGCTCACCAAACGCACTTCTGGACTATATTATTGATTTTCACCGCCCGGTGGGCGGGACCAAAATCGTGCGAGGGAGACAGCGCTATAGCCCCCTCATTCAACAAGAAGAGAAGCCTCAAATTCTCTCTGCACCTATTCTAATTAAGGACGTACCAACTATTAAAATAGGTAAAGTTTAGGTCATCGGAAAATATGTAAAGTGGGTGACTATTTTTAGAGTTGCAGTATTGAAATCTCAGTTGTAATAAGAAAAAACCTTTTTTTCGACGCAACGTTTTTCTACACGAAAAAACTTATAACAAGTATTATTTTTTTTTTATAACAACATACTTCTTCCATTTTATGACCGCTTTGTTGAGTACGACCACATACATGCTATATTCTAAAGCAAACGTGATAATAACAAAAGCAACAAGTTGCCAGAATACACACCTCCGTGCTCTGAAAGCACGTACACTTAAACTTCTATAGCCAACTTACTACGACTCCACAAAACAATCACGAATGAGCTCTACAATTACAGTTATGAAGGCTTTACACGACACAAGTGTTGCTAAATTCATAAATAGGTAATTAACTAGAAGTTAACAGTAACGATCCAGTTAACAATTTTGCTATAACTTTATTATTTTTCTTGTGTTTGTTTAAATTTTGTTAATATTCTAAAATCAAAGACATTTACAAGATCTTAGTTATAGAAAAAAATTATGTTTGATACCTGACAAAAAGCAACAGGAGGTGCAGTATGTATCGTTAAGCATGAAAGTCAAATTCGTTGTGCAATCATATTTATATAAACTGAAACAGACAAAAAAAACAGAAATAATGTTATTGTTATCATAAATATTTTTTCAAATACAAAATATATTTTTGTTAAGCTTCGACTACACTACACTGCTGGAACACAATTTCGAATATGCCATTGTGATATTCGTTCGCGCTGTCCCGGTCTGACAGAGTTCACGGGGTCAGGGCTGAGACGAACCCGATGCGCAGTGAATAACAATAACCCAACAGTCCAAACGCAAATCTGCATGAGATACAAGCAGATAAACTCGCATGCCAGCAACATGCCACTGGCGTGAGAGTTTATTTACTTTAAAATTGACTCTAAAAAATTGACTCTTTAAAATTGACTCTAAAAAACCACAACACATATATTTTATTACTAGGTGACGCCTACTATTGTACATGAATCGTAAATTTTTCCGGTATAAAAGGTTTCCTGTCTGATTCCCCAGGACTCACGGTACGGCTATACCAAATTTCAGCAAAATTAGTTCAGTGGTTGGGCGTGAAGAGGTAACAGGCAAAACTAAGAAAAAATATGATGACAAAGAAGTTAAATTTCTCCTTAACATTTAAACCTTTACTCAACCCAATCACAAACTATATAGTAAGAAAAAACAAATGATAAATAAATAATTAGCATTATTTTCAGGCAAGTTACTGTCTCAATATTAGTAATATAGTATGTAGTTTACGCAGTAAGCCAGATACAAACATCTTTATTAAGCAAATCAGCTCTGGAATCTCAATACAAAACTTGACATTCATCCAATAAACTTGCTATAAAATGATGTATAATATTCTGCTATGATTTTTATTCTGCTTATCCCAGAATATTTACGAGGCCGCTCTCACATATTAATTTTCTCCGCCCAATCTTAGTGTAGGAGTCGTTTATTATTTTCTCGTCGAGTGGGCGTTTTTAAAATGGATTGTTTAAAATGATCACGTGAATTCCACTATCATGCTTATAGTAAAAATAAAAGCTGAATATTTTTTTAAAATATGGATGTTGTATTCTATTGTAAATGTTAGAAGTTTTAGGACTAAAAGAACTCTTTTCTTCGAAACTTCAGCTGTCGTGTTTATTATAGTGTCGAACTGAGAAGTCTTTGATAGCGCGATGCAGGATTGTTGATTGTTGTGGGTACCGCCATAAAAGGTTTATGGTTTTCTTTACACAGTAAAATTAAGGTTCATTTGACTCAAAATATGTAATTTTATATTTTTCAATAGAAAATAGCTGTAAAATTGAATGAAGGGTTACCCAGAAATTAATATCGGTCAGGGTTTTCAAACTTACAGTTTCAATTCAGCACAATAATTTTCACGCAAAATGAGCGCCCGAACAAAAAAGAAAAAAAGCGGTCAGCAAAATCTGAGCTCTAAAAAGCAGAAACATAAATGAAGTCATTAATTATCCACGGATCCAGTTATTTTCCCGCCAAAACGCCCACCGCGACTCCAAAATTACCAATTCATTTTACGCGGATTAATATCGAACCTTTTTAAAAATCGGTCAATCTAATTACTTTTTTTTTATTTATGCACGAATTTTGTTACATTCTGGAAAATAATGAAAAGACACTCGAAACTTAAATTTATGACGCATTTTCCTTCGCTACCTCCTCTTTAACGAGGTCTACATTAATTTTGTTTCTATGTAAATGCCTTTCTGAAATAAATCACGTTTAGGCGACATTTTTCACATGAGGGTTGCGTCAGGCATTGTTTTGGTAAACAATAGAGCACCTCGCAGTCGTTAACCCCGACGTCACCGCGTCGTGTCAGACCTATAGGCTTCTCTCCAAATTAACGAATGTACGATCAGCAAAAAAGTTAAGCAGCTTAAAAAAAAAGTTGTGCTGATTTCGTTTGTCACAAAGAAATTACATTTTTACAAACACATCCATTCAACACACACGTCCTTCAAACAATTTTTATTCCAAATTATCTCCATCTGTTTTTTAAGCTTGCTCATATAAGGAACAATGTTTTGTAAATACATATCGTCGTTGAAGTTCTAACACCACGTAAGTTACTTTTTGGCTATTTCGTCATTTTGATGCCGTTTGGCAGAAAATCGGAAAACGCATCGTTTGAGTTAATCAGGAACACGTATCAGCTAGTAAAAACTTGTATAATTTTTAAATTGTAAAAATCTATTAGTATGGTGATCTATACAAAATTCAATAAATTGTTTCGCTCTCCTGAAATTTACAACATTTGACTTACGTGGTGTTAGAACTTCAACAACGATATACAAAAAATATAATTTGATGTCACGAATTACATTACAATGCGTAAGCGACAAAACCAATAGAAGTCTATCCCAAAGTTTCGCTACGCAAGTAAAAATAGTATCATTTTCAGATGGATTTACGAGTAGACCGGCCCAGGGTTCGGTATAATTTTACGACCGTACGAAACACGCGAAGAATCTTACATTGCAGCGAGCTAACGCTTTAATGTGTGCGCCATAAAATCATTTCTTTAGATCGATAGATTAACTTTATGACTGGGGTCGATCGCTGAAACTTGCCGAAATTACTCTAACTTATCGCGATAAGGCGCCTCGCACACTGGCGCTTTTTGACGTTTCATCGTAAACTGCGTGAGTAGAAAAAACTTTTTATCGAACATTTTAGCAAATATTATCGCTCGTAGATTTTTCATCTCTCATTACAAAGAGTTTCAGACAAATCAGTACAGCGACAGGGTTTGTGGAGAATAAAAGACTTTCTGTAGTGCTAATTTTTCTACCTGCTCACCACTTTAGACATGACGAAACCACTTTTCTACCCCTAAGTACGGGGTTTCATTGTCATGAAGTCTGTCTGTACAATTTATGAGTGCTATACGTGATATATAGGTACTTACACAGAACGCTGTTAAAAAAATAACAGGCGTTTTTACACAATGTTGCAAAGCATATTTAGTCACAAAAAAGTTACATATAGTTTCAGCTACAATGAATTTTAAAATTCAAGCCAAAATATATCAATCATACTTTAATCTATACATTAAATACGCGAGCGGAAAACTTTGTACCCCTTTTTAGGAGACGCGTAGTTATAAAAGCATGAAATTTCTCCCAGTTATAGTCGCTTTATATCAACGCATATTAAATTAAAATATGCTTAAATCTTGCATATTTCTAATAAATAAATCGCTACGCACACTACAGTATTTTGACATGACACGATAATCATACACGAAATACTCTTTTGTTCATGGTTGAAATCTGTAAGATTTTTATATTATTTTTTTACTAATATATATTTATTACTAACAATGGCCTGGTAACGAGACTTTTATGCTAAATGGAAGTCTGTGATTGAAATGAGATTAGATTATAATTTTTGTAGCTCCTAGAATGGATTTTGACAGACTCTACCCCCGGAGATGTAATACGGGATCAAAGTTTGTATGAAAAATTTAACGCGAGCGAAGCTTCGATAAAATTCTAGTCTAATAAAAGAGAGGAGAAAATTGCTAACGTAAAGTATTATTATAAAATTGTAGTTTTATTTGTTTAATTAAGTAATGAATGAAAATGCGTCATAAAGATATTTTGCTCGTATATTTTTGCATTGCATTGTAAATATGTTACGTTATACACAAGGAAATAGTTACCGATTCAGCACCGCTTCCATTTCAATTGAAATTTTTACGAAAACGCAAAAGTTCGCTGAAATGAGCTCGAAGAGAGAATATATTTAAATTCCTATATAAAAGTATTGAATGTAATTGATCTAAGATTCTTTTTACCGGGTGATGTTTAAAGGGATTTCCCACGGGAGGCTCTACTTGTGAGGAATTTTATGGACAGTTTAGTTTTTAGATAAAATTATTTTGATTACACACACGCTATGCATGCTCTTAATATCATATAGAATTTAAGTTACAGTCCTTTTATATGTAATATCTGCGGGGAAAGGGACTGTAAACCCTTACTACAGGTTTAACCTATCAAGAGTAACAGTGCTTCGCCCACTAGAGACGAGATTTATAGAGATACATCTTGTTAACAAAATGTTTGTTCAGTTATAACTTATAAGTGTTGTTATAATCTCTCTTTTGCACCAATAAAGTTATTATTATTATTATTGTTACCTGTATCGTTCTTAATTTAGTAATATTAAATTGTTGTTTAACTGGATGAAGCGTGAAACTCCGCGCAGATCGTGTGTCGTGATGGAACCATTGAGGAAATTGAGTCATAGCCAGTTGACGGACATACGTCATTTATTTATGTCCACTCCATGTAAGTTGTAACCTGTCAACTCACTGCAACAAAACTTGACCAAGTTACTTAGATCCACAATCTGACGACAAATCAACTTCTCCGATACTCAATATATTCCTATTCGGTATTGAAACTATTTCCATAAAAATCGGTTCAATCATCAGTGACTTATGTTTGAAGAGATAACAAACAAACATGTTTTGAATTTATGACTAGAGGTGGCCATGTGGTAAAATGAATATTAAAATCCACGATATTAGACTTAGGATATGAATTAGGATATGATTCCTAAGCTACGTCAGAACATCTATCGTGCTTTCGCCTTATCTAGGTGGTAGCGGTAGATGGTAACCCTCTGACAAATATTTGTCATTTCTATACAAAAACTGGCGTGTAACGGTGTTGTGCTGTGTTTCGTTCAGTGAGTGAGTTTACCGTTGGCCCAACTTCCCTAATCCCTTATACCTGTTCCCATTCCCTGTTCCCTAGAGGCCGGCAACGCACTTGCGACTCTTCGGATGTCACGAGTGTCCATGGGCGACGGCAGTTGCTTTCCACCGGCCTGCTCGCTTGCCCCCTAAATATCATTAAAAAAACTACGATTGGCAAACTACTGGCACGTCCACGAAATGGATGGGTCATATGTGGGCCAGTCTATAACTGATATTGTCTCTTCCTCTATCAAATTTCTATACAAACCGCGGTTATAAACAACACAGTGACAACACATCACGTCACGTTTTGTATAGAAATGACAATTTTTCTGACAGACGGCTCATGAACCATGCCGCCAATCTTGAGCGAATGCATAACATCTAGCAGACAGCGACGTAACTTCAAATCCAGGAAGAGTGTTCATTATCTATGATTGATGTGTCATGGATGTCGAGCATCGTGTTTTTTGCGCACCCACGTGGCGCAGCTGCGCGCCGGGTGGTGAAAGAACATCCTATGAGACAATGCTACTTGACCTTTCCAACTTGTTTTGCGGTTCACAATTAGGATTTCTGTTATACATAACAGAAATCCTAATTAATCATTTTAGTATGTGACCATTATGATATGATTCGTTTATGATCTCCTAGTACAGGCTGCGTCTAGTTTGGGGCACTGGTCATTTAAATAAAAAAAAAAAATTATTTAACTGATTTTTTTATTTTGTATATTTGTTTCAGTGTTGTATACATGGTTTATCAAAAATTTCTTCTGTGTTATTTGAACTATGTGTATTGTTAATAAGAACACTGGTTTTTGAAGAATTTGAAAATCGTAAAATTACCAATATTCATGTAGGCCTCCTTTGGTAAAATTATTTTTTTCAAGTAACCTCTTACTTTTATCCTTTAAACTTAGTCTATGCCAAAAAACAGTGTTTCTTCGTTTTGGCCCAAAGGAAGGACGAGCAAACAAATATACTTTCGCATTTATAATATAAAGTGTTTTACAAAATATATAAGCAATTTAATTATAAGCAAATATTAAACCGAAATTTCAAATTGTGATTTAAGATGTCCCGCTGTTTTAATGAAAACCTTTGATGAGTAAAACTCAAATTATTTAAATTGAGTCACAGATTGTCGACACAGATATTTAACCCAAAACCAAGAATATTTTTATTTGTGTGGATCGAATTAAATATATTTTTTAATTAATTTTTCCTAACATTAATGCTGAAGTTTTTAAAAATATTTTCTAAAAAAATTAAAACCTAAATATACTACTACACACCAAAAACAGAAACCTAAGCACTTAAGTAAACACCCCTTACTATTTATAATAAACTAGTTTTGTCCTTGTCGTTTGAGCAAATCCTACAACTTGACATCGTAAAGGAGTAACTTGTAATCGCTGGTTGCAGAGTATATGCGCACAGCACGCACGATAGCAAAAAGAATACTCGGCGGTCGGTGTCATATAAATTGACACTTTTTAAATGACGGGCGGCCATTTCACAAATCAAATCGTCATGTTTTATCTTATACGTGACGTCCGTAACTTCTTCTTCTAGTTTTATTTATTTATTTATATATATGGCGCTTGGCTATAACCATGGCCAGTGTCAAGTAAATGCGGGAAATCAATTTTCTTGTTCCAATAATTTTTA